>JALBYD010000048.1:0-128206 GCA_023212685.1 Pseudozyma pruni
GGGGGGGGAATGTACGGAATGTTGATGATTGAAAGCGGCGCTGCTTGTGGTGCAACGTCTCTCACGAGCTCGTCGCGCTCGGCCCCTTGTCGTCGTCCACCTCCATCTGGTCTGCCTCCTGTTTCGAGCTGGCTGGCTTTGCATCGGCGCGGGGCGAATCGACGATCCTTGGTTCTGCATTCGTGGTCTCGGTTGATGCGGCAGTGGACAGCTTGTCAGCCGACTCGCCGCTGCTCTGATCAGATTGATCGTCGCCGCTGTCATCTTCGTCCACGACGTGAGCCTCGTAAACCACTTCACCTCCCTCCGAACGCGCACCAGGTCGGAACACGATGCCAGCACCGCTCAGCGCACCCGCCAGACCACCGGGCAATCGGAGCGCTCCTCCTGCCTCGTCATCACCGTCCTCGCCACGCGCCGATCCGCCGGCAAGGAGCGACTGGATGCTGACGGTGCCGTCCATGCCGTTGTCCTGGCCGCGCGAGGATGGCTGCGTGTTCTTGAAGATCGGTGCAATGTCGTCTGGGGTGACGCGGTTGTTCTTGGGCATGTCGATGTTCTTCTTGATCCATGAGTACCACTCTTCCTTGCTTCGGCCGTTGAGCAGGGCGACGACGCAAACCGTCATGTTGTCGCAGCCGATGCCGCCAGTGTCCGAGTCCGGCGCGAGACAGCGGTCCATGAGGTCCTCGCAAATGTCCCTGAGCTCCTTGCCGTTGGCGACGGATCGTCGTACGATGTCCACCACATCCTGACTGCTGAGACAATCCCAAATGCCGTCGCAAGCGAGGACCAGGAACTCGTCTTCAGCTTCGAGCACCTCCTTTTCGAGAACCTCTGGGAAAGCAGTGACGATCTGTTGCTCGACTGGGAGCTCGAAGGATCTCTTGAACTCAAAGTCACCAATGGCTCGGCTGAGAGCGAGGTTGCCGTTGACACGACCCCAGCTGACATAGCCGCCTGCATTTTCGATACGTTGTCGCTCCGAGTCGAGCGTGGGCTTGTGATCCGTGCTCATCTCGAGAACGCCTCCACCGCGAGAAAGAACGCATCGGGAGTCACCTGCATTTGCAACAAACACCCTCTCGATGCGCTTGGGGTCCTTTGCGTTTGTCTTGATGAACGCAGTCACGGCAGTGCAGCCTGACGGGTCGTTTGTATAGTTCGGATCTGTGTGAGGGAGGCGGGCAGCACGAACAAAGTCAGCATCCACCTTCATTGAACAGCGGGGCGATATAGCGCTGCAAACGGAAGACATACCTTTCTTGAGATCCTCGTCCACATTGATAAAAGCTTTTTCGAGCGCATCCGTGTACTGTCCCTGTTTGAAGCTATCCTCGGCTTGGAGGACATCGTGCAAGCTGCGGCCAGTGTACTGAGCGACAGAAGAGCCTGAGCGTGCGGATGCGAACAAGTCAATGGCAAAAAATGTGAGTTGAGCGGTCTCATGGCGAAGATCGAGATGGATTCTAGAAGTGAACTCACCTCCATGGCCATCAAAGACGCCAAAGAAGTTGCCGACGATATCCCCGGAAGCATTCTTGATGTCGAGGATGGTGGTGTGAGCATCCTCCATGCTGATTCGCCATCCTTGCATCTCGGAAATTGCGTAAAGCACCGAGTCATTGCCGCCCGAAGACGTGGTCTTCTCCGTGACGGGCTCCGAGAGTGTCTGACCCATCTTGTCGAAAAGAGAGCCTGGAACGCTGTGGCTGGATGATACCGCGCTGAGATGGATACGCCGGCGTAAAGGCTGACGGTATCGTTATCGATGCAGTGCGGATGGATGTGTCGGCCGGAAAAGGAGATGCGAAAAGCAATGCTTTGCGATGAATGATGCTCAACTCGATGCTCCTCCTGCCAAGACAAATGCCCTTGTGGATATACCGATGCAGTGCTGGTCGTAAAGCGTAGTTGTGCTTGTCTGCGGAATTGAGCGAGCCCGAGGAAAGATGAGCTGATCACGAGACGATGCGGAGGAGCCGACTGCGTGAAAGAAGAGACCCAAAAAGAGACGAGAAGAAGGGTGATTCGGATCGTAGCGAGAAGGTGACGGTCCAAAAGATGGAGGGATGAGAAGGGTTCCGGAACAGACGAGCAGCAGCGGGACACGGCCTAACGGATCCGATTGAAGAGTTGCTGTGTGTAGGTGTTTGGAGCAGCAGCACCAGCAGTAGGCGGCTGCCGGGCAAGGACGTGCAGATGCGTTTCTGGGAGTGGAGATCGCAATCTGCTTGAACTGTGCAGCTGTGTTACTGTGAGTGAGAGTTCGTGCCTGTGCTTGTGTGGGACGCGCGGCGTCTGTGTGTTTTTGAAGAGTCACAAATGGAATTGCGGTCTAGAAGTCGTCGTCTTTTTCTGTCCACAGCTCAGTCAGTCAGTCAGTCAGTCAGTCAGTCAGTCAGTCAGTAGAGTCCCACCGAAGTCGACTTCGACTCGCAACAAAGGGCCCAGTCGCAGTCACAGTGGCGCTGTGTCTGTTTTTTTTTTTCTATTGAAAATCAGCCTCGCATCTGCTGCAACTGAGCTACGAAAATCCGCGAAAGGTTCATCGGCCTCTCGCTCTGGCGAGCTTGGCCGTGGGAAGTTGCTTTCTCCCCCCACGCGAGCCGGTGACGCAGCTGGCTGGCTCCGACGCCTTCTGCCACCGCTTACAACGCAGATCAAAGCTGACGTTGCATTCCGACGCCATCACCGTCAAGAAGCCTGGTACAGGTCACGTCCTTGAGCTCAGAAGACGGTTGATCGCATTCGGCGTGGCCTAGAAGCGAAGCGTCATTCGCATCTGTCTCAACCTCTGCTAGGCGAGAGCTTCTTGACGCCCAAACGATCAGCACGTCGCGTGAGTGAGTCGAAGTCGGCGAGCAAATTCAATCGCACGAGTCGCTGCTGAAGGTCGGGACTGTTAGATCCTTATCACCGACACTTAGCTTGATGCGAAACGAGTTCAATTACAAGCTCGCCCAAACCTCGAATGCTTTGCAGAGACCGTTGTTATTGGATCTAGCTGCGACCAATACAACCCACTTGAAATTCAATGGAGGCCCTTTCTTCTCGAGGGTCTGACGGGCGTGCTGCGTGAGAAAAAGACTGAGCTGCTTCCAGACTGCGTGTTCTTGCGAGAAATCTTTTGAGAAGACCTTTTGACTTGCTTGCTCAGTCGAAGGCAGCCAACGCCCTTCGCGATCCGTTGACGTTGCATATCCTCCAAGCTTCCTTGTTCTCCACCACGGTTTTAGCAAACCGCACTCACCACACAACATGCGGCCCATCCTCTTGTCGGGACACGAGCGTTCGCTCACCCAGATCAAGTTCAACCGCGAGGGTGACCTGCTCTTCTCGGTCGCCAAGGACCCCACCATCAACGCCTGGTTCTCTCACAATGGCGAGCGTCTCGGCACCTACGAAGGCCACAACGGTACCGTCTGGACCATCGATGTAGACTCCACCTCGACTCTCCTCGTCTCCGGATCCGCCGACAACCAGATGCGTCTGTGGGAGGTTGCGACGGGCAAGTGTCTCTTCGTTTGGGAATTCACCACCGCTGCCAAGCGCGTCGCTTTCTCCGAGGACTGCACACAGGTCCTCGTCGTCACAGAACAGCGCATGGGTTACCGAGGCTCGCTGCGTGTCTTCCGCATCAACCGCGATCCCGCCAGCTGGACTCAGCAGGACCCTGAACCCACCCGCACCATCACCTTCTCCGGGCCCAAGGCCGTCGTCGCAGCATTCGCCCCGTGTGACCAGTACATTGTCACCGGCCACGAGAACGGAAAGGTCGCCACCTACTACCACGACGACAAGGAGCCCGAGAGCGGCATCGACGCCGAGCTCGAGGAGAACTCGACCGACGCACACACCGAGACCATTTCGGACCTGCAGATGAGCGCCGACCGCACCTACTTTGTCACCTCGTCACGAGACAAGACCGCCAAGCTGATCGACTCCAAGACATTGCAAGTGATCAAGACATACGCCACCGAGACGCCGTTGAACAGCGCTGCAATCCACCCGAGCAAGCCATACGTCATCGTTGGAGGTGGTCAGGATGCCATGAACGTCACCACCACCTCGGCGAGACAGGGTCGATTTGAGACTCGTTTCTGGCACAAGGTGTTTGAAGAGGAGTGCGCCCGTCTTCCCGGTCACTTCGGCCCCATCAACACGATCGCAATCCACCCTGCCGGTGTCGCCTACGCATCGGGCGGTGAAGACGGTTACGTGCGTGTCAACTGGCTCGACCCCGGCTTCTTCAACTCGAAGCTGTACGGAGCCGACCTCGAGCTCGCCCTCGAGGACCAATAGTTATCGCAGCGTTCGCTTTGGAGCGACCTTGGCCTCCAGGTCCTTGCATCACCTTGGTTTTCAGCAAAGCCCGACTGCGCGCTTGCTAGGCTACATCTGCCATCCCAAAAGACGTCGCATGATTCATCCCGGCGACGACAGGTTCTCCTTTCCTGCATTGTAAATTAGCCAATCCAGCCGAACTATCGATCAAACCCTCATCAGTCCGCTTGTCTTGTGTTTGAGGTCTTGCCTGCCAACCTGTCGATTCGCACTCTCGAAGGGACGTCGTGGCCGACAGGGATCAGCGAGTCAGAAGATCGATCGAGTCAGGAGGATGCTTTTGAAACCACGCTTCGACCTCGTGAGAAGCTTATGCAACGCGCTCGCTGAGACGGAGCGAAAGCGGCTCGTCTCGCGAGGTACGAGATTGTGAACAAGGGCGAGCTGCTTCGCTCAGACAAGGGTCGTGAGGCGTCGAGCTGCAACGCGCCTGGCATCGTCAGCGCAAAGCATCTTTTGCGAACCGCACGCCTGACACTGTCGTTGCCGAGCATATTTCGGGAGAGCCACATGCCTTCGAGGTGTAAAGTCAATATAGGAATTCAATGCCCACGAAACCAGCTCTGGCTGGCGACGATGCTCACGAAGACGCAGTCTCAAACGCTCACCGAATCACACACCAAAAGAAAGACATATGCACAAGAATCCGTTTCGAAGAGCCCATGAGAGAAGAACAATGGGGGGTATAATATTGCGCCTCAGAACTCATAATTCGATGAGGAAGACACTAGAGATCCTTTGGCGAGTACAACGGAGAAGTACCACTCGATGAGGGGGGAGAGGAATCGCACCTTCCGCTGCTGCTTGCGTTGCTATCGTTGCTGCCGACGCTCTTTTCCGAGTCCTTGCTGGCCCTCCTGATCCAGTTGCTCAGCGTTGGCGAGAGGGAGAGCTTCTCAATCGACCCTGCAGACCCTCGCTTTCGGGATGGAGGCTCTACGTCGAGGGTGGTCAACTCCTGGTCTGCTCGTGGGCGACGCGATGAGGAAGACCGTGTTGATGATGAAGACGCGTAGCGGGGTGCGGACGACGATGCTGTCGAGCGATGCGTGCTGCTGCTGGTGGTGGGGGTAGGGGCGGAGGTGCTTGGCTTTACGCCGTTCTCGAGCAGGTGCAGTGGCCACGGCTTTTGAATCGCCTGTGCCATCTCGTAGCGTGCTCGCAGCTCGTTGGCCTTCTGCGACGATCGCCCGCCGTTCGAGCGGTGGGAGGACGACGAAGAGGCGCCCGACCGCGAACGGAAAGACGCAGAGGACGATTCCGCCTCAGGCGACTGCTTTCGTGACATGAGCAGCGGCATCTGTCGAAGGTTGTGATGTGGTGTTGTGATCGACTCTTTGCACTATCACGTCAGGATCAGCGGGGCTGTTGTGGTCATGAGCAGGCGAAGAATGTAGGAAGGAGGTAGATAGATGGTCCGGAATCAAGGTCATGGACGAGGAGCAACCTCTTCAGCATATATATCATCTTCGACATTTGAGCTCCTCCAACTCGGGTTCGGCAGCATACACGCAGGAAGGCATGAAGTGGACACCCAAAGCCACTACAGAATCCAACTGCTCATCACGCAGCCATAGGCCTGCCAAGATCGTTGACGCATGCCCCAAGGGTGCACAGCACACTGAGTGGAGCTGGGCACAGAGACGGGTGAACATGTCGAAGAAAGGCCAAGCCCTTGTGTTCTTGGCATTGTCCACTGCCAAAAATTTCGAGCTTGCAGAGCACTACATCGTTCCTGCCCGCCTTGATTTTATTGTTAAAATTGAAATTTTCGCCGAGCTGTCCGGTTAGGCACCCAGCAGCAGCACAGTGATTCTGGGCCAAAAAAAAAATCCAAGCCTCTTGGCATTCTTCTTCAACGCTGGTTGGAGGCGCTCTGGGCTTGGCATATCGACACTCTTGGCGGTCCTCTCTTGAGCGTTTCACACCTGCTCAAACCTGACCCTGAAGCAGGTTGTACGTCCAGCTGCTCAGCTGGACCTCTTTGTCGTTGCGCGGTCGATCATCGATTCCACTCCGAGAGACAATGATGACAGCTAAGACGAGCAGCTGCTCACAGGGTTCAACTGGACACGCTGCAAAGGGGTTTGGACGATTCACTCTCCGCTGTGGCGCCCGTCTGCCCTGTGAGTTGCCACTCTGTTTGGACGGTACGCGTGTCTTGGATGGAGCGGTCAGGAGTGCGTTCAACTTGGCGCTTGAAGTTGTGTTTCGAGCCTCGTGGTAGCCGCTTGCAATGACTGGGGCCTTGAAAGCGACCACGACTGTATGAGAGGATGCACGCGAGCAAAAGCCAAGACGCACTAGCAGCCGCGGCCGCAGCCGTGCCATCCTCAGCTCGACACTACACCAAAATTCTCACTTCTATGGCCATCTCGATTTGGTCTGATTGAACACTTCTGTCGCTTGTGTCGATGCGACATGTCTAGCCGAGTATGCCCAGGTAGCCGGGATCGTCATTGCTCCGGAATTCGAGTCAGCCGAGCGCTCGCCCTCGCCTCCACCGCGTAAAGTAGCCTAGTCGCTCTCGGCGTCGTCAGAACCTCAGGCTTGGCCATCTTCGGAGCGATGCTTTGTATGCTGGCCGAGTCTTCCCCTCTCCTGTTGGATCTGATCGTTTAGACTTGGCTCGGCATTGATGCTTCGTGCAGAAACAAGAGCTCAAGTCGGATTGCGCGCATTCCGCCCGCCCTCACCCAGCCGTCGCTGCCTTGGCCTTTCCTTGGCGACTTAGCCCTCGACCCTCGATGCGTCCTTGGCCTCTTGCACACAAATCAGTGCTGACCTTCACCTAATGACTTTGACTTTCTCGCTCCAGCATGAATCCTTGACTTTGACGTTCTACAACCTCATCACCCGCAGCACCAAGATGCTTAGTCACACATCAGACCCTTGGCGCTGCCAAGCACCTCGACACGCCCAATGCCCACGCCCGTCTCACATCCGAGTCACAAAGCGAACGTATAGCCATTTCCCACGAACCCAGAACAGCAAAAGTGACAGTGTGGTACGAGGTAACCACCACCTCGCCTCTGATATAGAACAAATCGGGTATCAACAAAACCTTCTCCACCCGCCAAGGCTCTCGTCCTAGCCTTCCTCCATCAACGCATCGAAGCGAACGATGCAGACCAGGCCGTAAAGGCAGCAGCATTGTCATCCTTGAAATACAGATACTCGGTATCCGTTCGCGTCGTCCACGCCTTCTGATCGCGCAGGATCATGGCCTGCTGAGCGCCAAAGTTGCGTCCGTCGCGGTCGAAGCTCGAACGATGCTGATGCTCCAGCCCCTCGCTGAGCACGTCGAGGTCGCTCATCATGGCCATCAGCGACGAGATGGTTCGCTGGTTGGCCGCCTCGCGCACCCGCCTCTGGTTCGAACGGTGCACCACCAGCGAACGACGCTTCGACTGGTTGGGCCCGTTGAGTGCCTGCACCACCGTGTCGATGATCCTCCGCGTCTCGGTGATCACCTTGAGCGCCTGTCCGTAGTTTTTGCGCGAGATGAGCAGCAGCGATCGTGTGATCATCTCGGACACCAGCACCTCGAGTCGTCGGCGCGTCACGGTGGGCTCGGCTACGATAGCTGCCAAGCCAGGTGGACCGTTGGTCAGTGGATCGGTCGCGTGCGGATCGATCTCGAGTGTAAGAACACCCGGATTGGGCAGTCGCGAAGTGATCATGCCCGTCGCAGGGTCCTTGAAGCTGACGTCAGCCTCGAACACGCCAATCTCTTCCACCATCTGCTCGAGGAAGCCCTCGGCTCCCTCAGAATCCACCAAGCTGAGATCCTGGATGCCCATCCTTTGCATGAAGTCGTCCGTGGCGCTGCCCTGCTCGATCGGACCCACACCGATGCTCTTGCTCTCCCGCCTGTTCTCCAGAAGCGTCGGCAAAAGAGTTGCCAAGTCGAGCTCAAGCTCGACCAGAAGATCCTTGGCCTCGCCAAACTTGATCTCGCCAATGTCAATGTCGACATCTTTGCCCGAGGAAGAGATGATGGCACCGGGCAGACCAGCAATCTTGCGGATCTTGAAGCAATTGTCCTGAGGCACGCCGATGTGAAGCTTGACGTCGGTGAGAGCGACCGACATCATGGAACCCAGACAGCCGGCGATGCACTCGCGAAGCTGGTACCATTCTCGCACAAAGGTGTACGAGCCTCGGGTGTGGTTCGAGATGAGCCACAGCGAAGAAGGGTCGTGCGTCTTGCCATATCCGAAGCAGTGGATGGCGACATTGGCGGCTTCGGCACGAGCCATGACGAGGTCCATCTGATTGCGCTTGGGTCCGTCCGAGGTGTCGTTGATCAGCATCATACTGGTGACCGGGTTCTTGGCCTTCCTGGCGAGCACCACGTCGAGACCGACATTGACGGCGGTAACCGAGTCGATGCGCTCCGTCGAGCCACCGAGCTTGCTGAGATCGACGCTGAACGAATCGGCATCCTGCGTCTCCAAGGGCTGACCAATGTTCTGAACGAATTCCTGCAAGAGCTTACGACTTGCCTCGCGATGCGGATTGAGCAAGCCGGTTCGCTTGACCTCGCCATCGATACCGACAGTGAACGCGACGAGCGAAACACGGTCGTTGGGGCCGAGGCTGTGGATAACAAAGTCGAGCGTCGAACGCATGAGACGCAGCTTGAGCGCCGCGGACGAGCTGATCGAGCCGGTGACATGCTCTGGCAGGACCGAGGGCACCGAGATCATGAGGACAAGATCGATGGGCGTGTGAGGCAGCATGCTAGGAGGCGGCACTCGAGGATCAAGGCCGCCCGAGCTCGACCATTGCTGGTACGAGGGCACCGTGTCGCTTGAAGCAGACACACGATGCGCCGCTTTGGAGCCGTGGCTTTGGGTGCTGTGGCGACTGGAAGACACGTTGGACAATCTTCTGGCATTTTGAGACTGAAGAGCCGCTGCTGCTGCGTGGTGAGAGCCGCTCTTGCCACTGAGGACAGACGCAGAGCCGCTGGTGACCGCCTGCACGGCATGAGCTCGATTTGGGCTCAGGCGCGGGCCGCTGGAAGCATCACCGGCCGCCGCGGCCGACCTCGTTGGATCGGTCACATCCGAGGATGCCCCCAAGGCAGGACTGCGAGGAGCGGCAGATCCACGGGCAGCGGGACTTGCCGGCGGAACGGCAGCCGGGATGGCAGGGGACTTACCCACCGATTGCGTAAGCTCGGTGAGGCGAGCGCGCCATACATCCATTGTGCCGGTTTCGCGGAAGCACATGACGAATTGATCGAGGTTCTCGTCATCCATGGTGATGCTGAGGCTATGCTCGCCTGCTACCGAGGAGTCGAGCACGCGTCGGATGTGACGAAGGTAGATGCGACCCTTGAGCTTCAACGCCGGCTTGTCGGCCTCCGCCTCTGTGGCGCCGGTGCCGGTGGCAGCGCCATTCGAGACGAAGCGGCTGAGGCCCTTGCGTCGCTCCTCTGTGACGCAGAGCAGCGCTTCCTGGAAGAGGTAGACGTGGAACTCGCGAACGATCGAGTCTTGTCGAATGTTGAGCAGGTCGTGCAGGACCAGACGGCCAAAGTGCTCGATCGAGTGGCCCTTCCAGTCAGCTACACGATGCTGCAAGTCATCCAGAACAGCGCGTGTAGGGTCGACGGCGAGCAACGCAGCGGGTGTGGCGCCGTAGGAGAATCCTTGATCTTCAGGAGTGACGGAACGTGCCATGACATTGTGCGTGTCGCCTCGCTCGGTGAAGCCCACACGTGCTTCTGGCATTGGACTGAGACTGCGATCTGCGTCGACACCTTTGGCATCCCAGCCTGAACCACCGCGCTTGAGGTCGTCGGATAGGGAGTCGCTATCTTCGCGCGCGGCGCTTGCGCTGTTGTCCGCCGCGGAAGCGTACTCATCCGAGATGGTGTCGAGCGCGTGATCGCGCAAGTCGGATGCAGTGCGGCGGGAGGGCACCTCGATCGACAGCACCGACACGACATTGAGCTTACCGGTCTGGTTGCCAGAGGGCTTGCAGTAGATGGTGGGGAACTCGGGTCGTGCTCGGAGGGTGGGGAGCGTCTGGGTGTTGGAGGAGCTCGACGAGAAGCTAGCAGCTGAGCTCATCGTACTTCGTCCCCTGCCAGGGTGCGTTTCCAAGGAGTCATCGTGGTGCGCTTGCAGGATCCCATCCTGATCAGCAAAGGCGAGGCTGGATCGAAGTCGGGGTGAGTCGAAAGTCTGATCCTTGATACCAGCGAGCTTTTGAGACTTGGCCGAGTTGCTATCGCCGAGTGCGATAGGCTTGCGGCATACACCGCACATGCCGGGCGGACCGATGCTGTGCCTCGAGCCGGCACCAGCACCGCGCAGCCGCCTGCCGGGACTTTGAGCCGCCAACAGCGCCTCAGGAGGACCGTAGATGGCGGTGAAGCATGCGTTGTGAAGGGCGTGGCCGCAGACGGGGACGACGTGAGGCTTTTCACCGGAGAGGCGGTGGGAGAGCGGTTCGAGGCAGACGGGGCAGTCGACCTCGGACATCTCGGTGAAGGTGGTAGCACCGTGAACCGTGTTGGAGATGTCGGAGGAGAAGGCACGCGAGAACGAAGTGTAGGTGTCGCTCAGCTCGGAGATCGACATGGACTTGTCCAGACCTGGAGCACGCATCGTAGAGGTACTGTTCTGGTGGCGATGGTGATACGAGTCGATGCTGGGCTGTACAGGCTCGACAAAGCCGGAGGGCTCGGGACGATCCTGGCGACCGACGACCTGCACTTGAGGTACTCCGGCGCCCATCATTCGCTCGAGCTTTGTTTGTCTAGCCATGCTTCTAGGGTCCATGCCGGATACGCTGCGCTTGGCCTTAAGACCTGACGCAGGGGCTGTTTGGGAAACAGAGGCGTGACTGGCCGAGAGAGAGCGGGAAGAGGCGCCGTGACGACCATCCGAGTAGACATCGAGCGTCTTGGGCAGTCGTTGGACATCGTGACTGGAGGCCTCTTTGGAGTTGGCATGCCTCTTGGCTCGAAGTGAGCCAACGTCGAAAAGACCCATTTTGACCGAGGAGGTGACTGGAAGGCGAGATGCAAGATGCGGGGAAACGACGTCTTGGACTGATGATCGGCGCTTGGTCTTATACCGAAGGAAGTGATCTTTGCCCAAGATGGTGGTCGGTGCCAGAGGGGGAACGAGCGAGAAACGGAAGCGGCGATGGAGGGTCTAAGAGCGTTGACTAGCTGCTGACAGAGAGCTTAGCGCGGTTGAGTCTGCCGTGTGATGGAAGAAGGAGCTTGCGAGAGTAGCCTTCTGACGCACGTCTTACGCGAAGGGAGCCTGGCGCCACTTGCGAGGCGGCCTGAGCTTAAGCGTGGTTTGCGTGAGCGATCCCAGCCTAAAGCGGGGGACAGTCGGATTGTATGCTCGTCAGATAGGCTGGGAGCGGCTGGTGCCAAGTTGCGCTAAGTGACTGCAACAATGCAATTGTCAGCGCGATATCGAGAATCGACTAAGGGCGCTTAATGTTGCAATGGAGCCGCAAAGACAGACCAATCGGTAGGGTCTGGAATGAGTTGTAAGTGGGTCTTGATGAAGCGTGAGAAAAAGGAACCCATCCGAGTCGGCGAGGATCCGAAGCGTGGGTGGGCACTGATCTTAACGTCGGATGACAGATGGGTGGGGAGGGATGGTGATGGTGATGGGGTGGAAACGAAGGCTCGAAGCAAGCCAGTCGGAGGGATCCGAATGAAAGGCCGGCCATCGAAGGCTAGGAGGCAGCAGCAGAGCAAGGTGATTCGATGAGCACAGTGACATCCGCCTCGCTTGCGCAGGGAACAGGGCCCATTGTTCTTCCTTTCCCTTCCCACTAACAAAACTGCCTGAGACCAACAGATCCTGGACCCTCTTCCAAGCAACGAACGCACGCACGCATGTCGTTCCCACACGCACACGCACGCCCAGACGTCCAACGGCAAGGAAAAATTGCTTGTTCCGCCCTCTCAAAGTCCTTTCTCTCTCGCCGGCCTGATTATGCAGAAAAAGAAAGTGTTCTGGGCCGCCGCTCTTGCCTAGCACTGCATCAGAGCGCACTTGCGCGGAAGCCCCAAGCCGACTGACCGCGACCAGGCAGGCAGGCTCCTGCAGGTCCGGTCTGTTCTGTTCTCTCGGCAATGTGCATGGGAACAAGTGGATCATCGATCCTGCAAAATTTGATCTCCTTCCCTCCTTCTGTCTCTCCGCTTGCTCCTCTCTGCCTAAAGGCACCACCCACTACATGGAAAAAAAGAGGGAAAATGCATGCATGTCACTGCGAGATGGGTTTGGCGCCACTTCCCGTTGGTGAGAACGGAGATTGAAAAAGTGAGGGGGCCCTTCAGCAAGACCAGGTTCAGCATTCATGCTCGCTCCAAGGTCGGTTTGGTTGGGAGCTAGCCAAGGATCTGCCGACTTTTGGTCTCCAATCGTGGCTCTGAATGGCTGTGTCGACATCGGACTAGCCGCGCTTCCCCTGAGGCGTGGGAAGGAGGCGATGTGTGTCGGCAGGTCCGAAGCGATCAGATCAGGATGGTGGAACCAACAACCTTGAGCAGCCCGTCACCGATGAAAAATGCTCGAAATTTACTGCTTTTCCTCGCATCAACGGTCCCTGACGTGGTCGACAAGCGATCGTCGGCAAGGGGCATGCCGTCAAGAAGTCAATTAAGTGAGCAAAGTGGCGTGAGAAGGTTGCCGCTGCACTGTGCGCGGCATTCAGGGACCATGCGAGAAGAAGAAGAACGAACGGCGGGTTCGCGAGCGAGCGAGCGACCTGAAAGCAAAGCGGAGCTTGAAGCGGTGCAGCAAGGCGTAGAAAATGCAGCCCGAGCTGGGAGTCAGTAACGTTGACACACTGCAAACCCTGACAATCGCGAAGGCACAGCGTCGTCGGTCATCTCATGAGACAGAAGGTCCCGCTGCTCGACAGTTGAGTTTTGGTACCGCTGCTCTTGACCCGCTCAGCGAAGTGTGAACGATTCATGTTTCACAAGCCTCAGAGTCTACACGCTGAACTTTTCGAGGTGTTCGTGCCTTTCAAGCGAGGGCCTTGTCTAGCGCAGCCACCGGATCCCATGCTTGCCTTTTCGTCACACGATGCTGATCAGTCAGTGGTGGACCATGGATGTCTGGAAGGAATGGTAGCGAGCCTCGCCTAGGCAGTAAGCGGGCACCGGGATGCCAGGAATGCGTGACAGGCGTGCGTTAGCGAGCGATGTAGAAGTCACCTTTTTTGTCTCTCTTGACGTGTTCGCTGTGCAAGACTTGAGAGCAAGGCTGCAGCGGCTGCCAATTTGACGCCTGTCGCGTTACCTTTTTCAGACGATCATGACCACCAGCTGATCCTCGTCATTGAATCGCCAGCTCTGTGTCAACGCCGACCGCTCATAGCCGACGCTTCGGTCCACTCGCAGCCAGGACTCAATGCCGGCCGACGGATTCGGGACGGTGAGCCGAGGTAAAGTTGAACAGCATGCGAGGGGCTGTCTAAGCGCGTAACACGAGCTCTCGCTTGTTCTTCCAAGTCGCCGCGAAGCTTCTCGCGAGCTTCTCCTCGCATTGCCGAGCTCTCACAGCCTCGGGTCGGGTCGAACCTCAATCGGCGATCCGTGAGCGAAGGATGCCGATGCCCTTCAGCATCACACATCGCAACGGATCGGAAGCAACTCTAAGCCCTTCTCGTGCGTGTCGCCCTTGATTCGTTGTTGAACACCGCTCTTTGCCTTGAGAGATCGCTTCATTCTGGATCAGTTCGAACGAGTGTTCACGACCTGGCCAGAGAGGTCGGAGCGTCGTCTTCAAAGGACATAGCACGTTGGACCACGGCGCTGACCCGTCTGGACGTCCGCTTCCTGGGAGGGCTATCGTGCGAAAAGCCTGTCTTTGTTTTACATGAACATCACTGCAAGACGCTCTTTTGAGGCATTATTGCTCCCAGTCTTGGTGTCAATGCATAGCCGAGCGTTGTGGACACTCAGCACAGAGTCTGCATCGATCTGCACGGTCACCGTCAACAAAGTGAAGGGTTGGTTAAGCTCGATCGTGCGGGGAAGGAGTCGCGACCATCAACAGCCTCGGCTGCAATCCGGGGACGAAGGACGCGCTCGTTGATGCGCAAAGTTTCGACGGGTCGTGACCGGGTTCAGTTCGAACACCGCTGCGGCTGGTCGCGTACACAGATCAAAGAGATGACGAGCGAAGCTACCGGCGTGGCTTGTCGGGCGAAACCAAGTGTTGGTCTCTCGTGTGTGACCGAGAGGTCTAAAGTCCGGCGTTTCCAGCCAATTTACGCGGCTGGCAACGCGTCGCAAAAACGACAAGTCGCGTGCAGCTCGAGATCAGTCTCGAATCTGGCTTGCGAAAATTTCACTCGGAGTGGAGCTGCATGCACGCCGGATAGCACGAATACAAACCTGGCTTGAAATGGCTTTTCAAAGGCGTCACGTCCAGGCCCTCCGTTGATTTCAAGAGGTCGCGTCTGCTGCTTGCCTGCTCACACGGGCAGTCCACACAGTCAGTCAGCTCGAGAGGGGAAAAAAAATCGCGCTGCTCGTCAGTTTGATGGCTGAGCGCGACGTGGAGTTGGTGTAAATGGGATTCTGCCACGCCAAAACGCCAACGCGAAAAGCTCAGTCAACTCTGTTCTTCGCTGCTGCTGCTGCTGCTGCTGCACCATGCAGAGAGCAACACCTACGGAAAACATAGAATTTTGCGCTTCCACAGCACAGCACAGCGCAGCGCGTTGTGTCAGCCTACGCCTCTCTTCAGTCACATATAATGCTGAGCCTCGAATCCACCTGGCCATCTGTCCTTCTTCCTCCATCGTCGCACTGGTCTCTCTCCATCCTTCTTCCCTTTCCTCATCGTTGCATCTCTTAGCTTCCCCTATTCACCCTGCGCACGTCTTCTACCCATCTCCTTTTGCATAGCATCTTTTTTTCGGCATCGCCATCGTCAGGCCCAGTCATCACGCGTTTGTAGCATATACCACCTGGCCCCCATTACCAGCATCTCACTCCCGCTCCCATCGCGGTCATAACCACACAAGATGATCTACGTATACAAGCGAGGTAAGTCGTCGTTCCTTCCGGCTTCCTACGCGTGAGCACGCCGACGCGCACGCGTCTTGAACCGAACAAAAGACTGATCCCTTCTGCTTGCCTTCCGCTCTTCTTCCGCTACAGACGGCCGCAAGGAGGTCGTCAAGTTTGACAAGGTCACTGCTCGTATCTCCAAGCTCTGCTATGGCCTCGACCAGAACTACGTCGACCCCATCGAGATCACCCGAAAAGTCATTGACGGTATCTACGAGGGTGTCACCACTGTCGAGCTCGACAACCTCGCTGCCGAGACCGCCGCCTACAAGACCACCACGCACCCAGACTACGCCGTTCTCGCCGCGCGAATCGCCATCAGCAACCTGCACAAGGAGACCAGCAAGAACTTCAGCCAGGTCGTCCAGGCGCTCTACGAGTACGTCAACCCCAAGAATGGCCGTCACAGCCCCATGATCTCGGACGCCACCTACAAGGTCGTCATGGAGCACAAGGACCAGCTCGACTCGGCCATCATCTACGAGCGCGACTTCCACTACAACTTCTTCGGCTTCAAGACGCTCGAGCGTTCCTACCTCCTCCGCATCAACGGCAAGGTCGCCGAGCGACCCCAGCACATGCTCATGCGTGTCGCTGTTGGTATCCACGGCCAGGACATCGAGAGTGCCATCGAGACGTACAACCTCATGTCGCAAAAGTACTTCACCCACGCCTCGCCCACCCTCTTCAACGCTGGTACCCCTCACCCTCAGCTCTCGTCGTGTTTCCTCGTCACCATGAAGGACGACTCGATCGACGGCATCTACGACACGCTCAAGACGTGCGCCATGATCTCCAAGACCGCCGGTGGCATTGGCCTCAACATCCACTGCATCCGAGGTACCGGCTCGTACATTGCCGGCACCAACGGCGTCTCGAACGGTATCGTCCCCATGCTCCGCGTCTTCAACAACACGGCTCGCTACGTCGACCAGGGCGGCAACAAGCGTCCCGGCGCCTTTGCCATCTACATTGAGCCATGGCACTCGGACGTCTTTGAGTTCCTCGACCTGCGCAAGAACCACGGTAAGGAGGAGGTGCGTGCTCGTGAGCTCTTCTACGCTCTCTGGGTGCCCGATCTGTTCATGAAGAGGGTCGAGCAGAACGGCGACTGGTCGCTCATGTGCCCCAACGAGTGCCCCGGCCTCGCCGACTGCTACGGAGAAGAGTTTGAGCGTCTCTACGAGAGCTACGAGGCCCAGGGCCGTTCCAAGCGCACCGTCAAGGCGCAGAAGCTCTGGTACGCCATCCTCGAGTCGCAGACCGAGACGGGCAACCCCTTCATCCTCTACAAGGACGCTGCCAACCGCAAGAGCAACCAGAAGAACCTCGGCACCATCAAGTGCTCCAACCTGTGCACCGAGATCATCGAGTACAGCGCCCCCGACGAGGTTGCCGTGTGCAACCTGGCCTCGATCGCGCTGCCCACCTTTATCGACCCCGTCAGCAAGACGTACGACTTTAAGCGTCTGCACGAGGTCGCCAAGGCCATCTGCAAGAACCTCAACAAGATCATCGACATCAACTACTACCCCGTCGAGGAGGCGCGTCGCTCCAACTTCCGCCACCGTCCCATCGGTATCGGTGTCCAGGGTCTCGCCGACGCCTTCATGATCATGGGCTACGCTTTCGAGTCGCCCGAGGCCCGTCGCCTCAACGTGCAGATCTTTGAGACCATCTACCACGCCGCTCTCGAGCGATCGTGCGAGCTGGCCCAGGAGCACGGCACCTACGAGACGTACGCCGGTTCGCCCGCTTCGCAGGGCGAGCTGCAGTACGACATGTGGGGCGTCACCCCCTCGGACCTCTGGGACTGGGCCGAGCTCAAGGCCAAGATCGCCAAGCACGGTCTTCGCAACTCGCTGCTGCTGGCGCCTATGCCTACCGCCTCGACGAGTCAGATCCTCGGCTTCAACGAGTGCTTCGAGCCGTACACGTCCAACATCTACTCGCGCCGTGTGCTCGCCGGCGAGTTCCAGGTGGTCAACCCCTGGTTGCTCCGCGAGCTCGTCGAGCAAGGGCTGTGGAACGACACGATGAAGAACCGCATCATCGCCCACGGCGGCTCGATCCAGAACGTGCCCGGCATCCCGGACCGCATCAAGAAGCTCTACAAGACCGTGTGGGAGATCAGCCAGAAGGCGATCATCGACATGGCCGCCGACCGGGGTGCCTTCATCTGCCAGTCGCAGTCGCTCAACATCCACCTCTCGGCGCCCACGTTCGGCCAGCTCACCTCGATGCACTTCTACGGCTGGAAGAAGGGCCTCAAGACCGGTACCTACTACCTTCGAACCAAGCCAGCGTCCAACGCGATCCAGTTTACGCTCTCGGTGGCCGAGGTCAACGAGGCCAAGGCGGCAGCGTCGCGTCCTACCAAGAAGATCGAAGAGGCGACGACGCCCGGCGCTGTAGTTGCCGAGGCGACGGCCGCTGCGCCTGCGGTGGCCGCCGTCAAGGCCAGCACCGGTGTCGACTCGCTCACCCAGGGCGTGGGCAAGCTCGGCGTCGACGGCACCGTCACCAGGGACGGTCCGGGCATCCGCAACCTCGACGAGGCCAAGGCGATCCAGGAGGCCAAGGCTGTGGCTGAGAAGGAGCAGGAGAAGACCGCCCAGCTGAAACAGTCGGCGGCAACCAAGGGTGGCGAGGTCGACGCCGGGTTCGCCGCCGCACTCGAGCGTCAACGTCTGCGCCAGTTGGAAGCCGACCAGCTCGTCTGCAGTCTCGAGAACAAGGAGGCTTGCCTGATGTGCTCCGGTTAGAGATTGTTGCGTATCGTTCCGAATCTTGTACTTTTAGTCTCTGCCCTGCTGCCTCCCGCGCGATGTGCGCATCTGTCGGTCTCTACGCGTGTTTCCGTTGCGTCAATGTCGATTGTTTCGTGGTTCTCAAACAAGCTTTGCTTCCGGTGTGTTTGTGTGTGAGCCAGTCTGAGGAACAGGGTTGGCATGGCGCGATGGAAGGTGTGAGTGACGGGTGAATGGAAGAGTGCGATTTCGTTCTTTGCGCAGAAGCAGGCCTTTGGTTTGTGTGTCAGAGGTGTGCTTTTGGTGCCGAGGGCGATGTGTGGGTGGTGTGCGATGGGAACAGCGGTTGAACATGCTGGAAGCGCACGTTAAGCCGAAGATTCTTGTTATGGTGTGCGGGATAGGACGGTGTGCGAGCGTGCGAGTGCGAGGGACCTGCTGCACCCCGATCTCTCCTGGAGAAGGTGCCATGAGATGCGAGAGCGGGGGCCATGTACAGATGGGCGGGCAACGCTCGACGCGATTGCGAAAGGATAGGGACAGCCTGCTGAACCGCTCTCCCTCAGCAGGGCCGACTGTACAGACTGAGAAGCAATGACAATCCGCTTGCCAACCGACGCGAGGGAAAGTTTTGCTGAGCCGCTCTTTCTCGAGGCCCAACGAGCCGCAACACAGACAGGGAAGCCATGATGAGCGTGATTGCAATAGGAACCAGTGCTAGGCTATGCCTCCCCGCTCCCCCTCAGGTTGAACGACAAGGAGCCCCTCACAGACCGGACTGCAACGCTGAAAGGGATCGCAGAAGGATACCGAAAGCCCCCTGCACAGGTCTTCCCGAAAGGATACAAGGCGTACGAAGCGACCCTCAACAGCGTGAAGCAACGCTCACCGCGATTGCAACAGCTCCGGGAAAGCCTCACTGACTCGAGCTTCCTCAGCGCTGGTCAGATGGTCTCCACACAGACTGCAAAGACGGAGGAGAAGTGCTGAACGTGATTGCAAAAGGAGCCAAATGCAAGGGAAAACATCAAAGATCATGTACAAGTTTCGTAAAAGTGTGCGCTCCGGGTCTATCTGGCCCACAGCGAAGCCCACAGCGCATAACACCACTGCGCCACGCCCATGTCGGGCAACCACCCCCACCCGCCATCCGGGAGGATCATCGCCTTGACCTCTCCCTCCTTCACCGCGTGCCCGACCCTGCCCACCGCCTTGGCCGCCGCAACCCCGCTCGCCCTCGTCCACCCATCCACGCCTCCTCCCCACCTTCCTCCCTTCACCGTAAAACTCACCATCCGCTCCACTCCCGCGCCCACCGCCCCCGCCGCCAGCAACATGTTACCCACCATCCCCGCTCCATCGCGATTATCATCCCCTGGATCCTCCGTATCCCCCGTCGCCGGTGCAAAGTAAAACCCCGCCACCAACACCATATAACTCAGAATACATATCGTACCCCTATAATAGTTCGACCGACTCTCGATGTACGTATAGGTCAACAAAAACACCGAGAAGATGATCGCAATCACATCCCAGCGCGGGAAGATGAGCGTAAAACTGCGGTGGATCAGGTTGTCATCCGAGATCCCGGCGTTGTAGTATGCCGAAAAGACCACCATCGCCGGGATCTGGATGAGACACACCTGCAGGGCGTAGGCGGAACCGATCTCCATCGAGAGCGCAATATTGCCGTTGATCGCGAACGACATGGCGTTCATGAATTCGGTCGTGTTGGGGACGAGCGCAAAGAGGGTGATTCCGAGGAACTTTTCGTCGATGCCGGAGCCGTCGAGGACGACATCGACGACGTCGACGAGGATCTCGGCGATGATGGCGTAGAGAACGGTGCAGGAGAGTAGGACGGTGAGAGAGGTACCGCGCGACCAGGAGGGAGCGTCGTGGCCGCCGTGTCCCTCGCCTTCCTCGGCGGCGTCCTCGTGCATAGAGACGTGCTTGCCGTGCTGTTGGTGGGAGTGCTGCTGCTGTTGCTGGGGTGGGTGACGAAGGTGTCCCCGCTCGCCGGAAGCGTTGCCCGCAGCCGGATCATCGTGATGCTGTTGCTGCTGGAGCACATTGTGGAATGCAGACGCCGTCAAAGCGACAGCGCGATCGTACTCCTCCTGGCTAAAGTGACCGGGCAGCTGCAAGGGTCGCGGTCCGTCTTGCGTTCCTTCCGTGCCGTGACGTGCGTGGCCTGCCGACGGAGGGGGTGCTTTGATCGTACCTGGAGCCGACCCCGATCCGCTGACGGCCGACGAGTGGGCCTGAGCCCCACGCTCGCCACCGGTAGGATGCGTGGTCGGCAGCAGCTGCTGCATCACGGCCGCTGGCACGAGCCGCTTGTACATCGATGCTCGTTGCGCCGAAGGCATGTGAGCCAGCGTCGCTTGGTTGGCGACGACATGCTGACCAGGCTGCACAGGTTGAGGGTTCTGCCAGATCTGCGATGCGTGGGTACGCAACGAGAACCACAGACCGACGCCGTACGAGAGGACGAGGATGACGGTGCACGTGTACATGAGCCCGCGGACGTTCTGCTGGAAGAAGGGATCCGTCGCAGGCGGTACGTGCTCGTAGAAGCATCGACGGCAGCTCCAAGAATCGCCGGGAACGTTGCCGGTGGGACAACCTTCACAGGTGAGCTGGAAGGTACCGTAGATCTGGTAGAAGAGCGTTGGAGTCAAGATGCCGATGATCGCCATGATCAACATGGTACTCGTGACACCAGCCGACCGGGCATTGAAGCGCTGCTCCTTCCTCCTGGTGGCACCCGAGCACATGGACAGACCAGGCATCAGCAGCACACCGGCAAGGATCGATCCGATGAGCGAACCCTCGACCAGCCTCGCTTTCTCCTGCGTCAAAGCGATGGCATACAGAATGATCTCGATGATCGAACCAAACGTCGCGTTGATCACGGCACCCATACCGATACTACTCTGGGCGCTGATACTCGCCACGGCCATGCCGATGAAGTACGACAGCGGGATGACACTGCCGAGCGCAAGCATGAAGATGACGCCCTGACCCGAGATGAAGGCCAAAAACCCGTGCTTGATGTCGTGGTGCTCGACGTAGCGCTCGATGACGAAAAAGTCAAAGATGGTGAAGAAGACCAGCGGAAGCGTGTTGACAAAGAGGATGTTGACACCACCCACTGTATACTTGTAGTACTGTCCACCGACGGCGCGGTATGTGCACAGCAGGATCTTGCTCCGGCGTTCCAGTGTCAGCTTGCCGGCATTGATCGATTTCGGACGAGGCGCGGGCTCGCCGGGCTTGAGCGGGAGGAAGAACTTCTTGGCGGCACCGGCGATTTCGTCGATCTCGCCATGGTGTTGCTGCTGCTTGTCCATGCCCGGAGCCGAACGGAAGTGCAGGGCAAGAGGACGAGTCGCGAGGTTCTTGAGCAAGACCCAGGTAAGCTTGGCCATGGGGATGGGGAAGACCATGCCCCAGCACGCGAGACAGACCAGGCCCATCAGCGGGAACAGCAGCACGCCGTAAAGGATTCCGAACGCGACTCGACCGCCGAAACGTTGAGCAGCACCGACGTCGTGGCCGTACTCGTCACTGACGTAGCCGTAGACGCGCTGTTCAGCCTCGATGCGCTCGTCGTCTGTGAGCTGCTGTCCGCTCTGCTCGTCATACATGGCACCATAGTCGTTGGCCTTCGCCTTGCCCTTGAGCGAGCTGTTCTCGTCGTGCTCCTCGTGCGAGGTGTGACTCGACTCGCCGTGCTCCGAAGCACGCGGGGTGGACCTTCGCGCCTCAGAGCCACTCGACGAACCAGCGTCGGCAGATTGACCTGCATTGTCGTTTGCACGGAGCGTTTCGTGTTGACTGCTGTCGAGCTTATCGCGGGGCGTTGAAAGCATCGACTCTGGGCGCGAATTGAATGGCACCACATGTGCGTGATCGTGAGGGAAGCGCGCTGCGACGGGGGTGAAGGAGTTCTCGATCCACTGCTCTTGAGTGCTCGGGTCGACATTGTTGTTGGCACCAGCCACACGGTCAGCGCTGTCAGGGCCAACCTCGACCTCGACGTACTTGCCAAAGGGCCAGAAGAGGTATCCGCCGAGCTCCCATGCGACACGAGCGTACCTCGAGCCGCCGAGCGGGATGAAGTTGATCAAGATCGAGGACACGTAGCAGATCAGAGACAACCAGGAGCCGAAGAGGATGGTCCAGAGGATGTTGCCCGGGAGAAGGTGGCGTTCCGCAGCTGCGCTCGGGATGGAATGCAAGGCAATTTCGGCGTTGCGCGTGACGGAGCGCGATTTTTTGTACAGGGCTGGCTTCCAGATGGGCAGACCGAACGGATGCTCGATGTTAATGGCGTCTTGTCGGTCCTTGAGCGTATACTCGACGTCTTGATCATCGGTGATGTCCTCATCATCTTCGTCGTCCACGCCTCCTTCCTCCTCGTCGTAGTCGGCCTCGATCTCCACATCGTCGTGCATCTGAACAGTGTCCTCCGCCTGATCCTCTGCGTCGTCGCGTCGACGTCGATCGGCGAGACTGGCGACCGTGTCGCGATCCTCGTCCTGGTCGTACGATTCCTCATCCTCAGCCCGAACACTGCCGGCCATGCTGGAGCCGGCGTCAGTAGCAGCGCGACCACTGGCGGAGCTTGGACCGAGTCCTGTAAAGAAGTCCTGGCCGGCGGGGGCCGTGGACGGAGCATTGAAAGCGCTCCTAGGTCCGGCGGTGCTTTGATGGCCTTGACTGACGCCACTGAAACGATTCTGAGAGTTGTTCTGCAGGGCACTTGGGCGGCGAATGTGACCGTGCGGCGATGGGTAGCCTGCGGCAGATGACAGTCTGCTACCGACTCCACCTGGACTCGGGAAGGCGGGCGCCGTGGTGGGCGACAGAGCGCCCGGCTGAAGGTTTCCGCCTACAGCAGGAGGAGGCAGCATGATCGTGGTAGGTCGACCAGATCGATCGGGTCGAGGCGAAGGCGAGGTGGGGCGCTGACCGAGGATGGCCGAATTCGACTTGAGGCTAGGCGAGAGGAGCGCGGTACTGCTGGTGTTGGCGGCGGCGCTGCTCGACTGTGAAGGCATGGCGATGGATTGACGCGAACGTTCCTTTTCTTGCTTCTTGCGCATAGCTTTCTCACGCTGACGGGCCTTCATTCGACGACGAACGAGCTCTTCGCCTCTGTCGTGTGGCTCCACCTCGTCATCTTCTTCGTCAAAGGGACCGTATCGGCCATCGTCGGCCGCGTCGAGATAGTCGTCGTCGCCGCGGTACGCTCTGCTCTGCCTGCGAGCCTTGCTCGAGTCTCTGGTGTTGGCGGAGGGACGTCGCTGCTTGTTTGCGGTCGCGCCACTGGTCGAGCGAGAGGGCTCAACGAGCAAGCCAGGTCGGCCAACAGAAGTCCCTTGACGAATGGCAGTGTCGATGGGTCGGCCTCGATGTTGAGATCTGCGCCATTGATCAGGATCATCCTCGGCGCCGGAGCTGTATTCGGAAGCTGACATTGCCGACAGCGTCTCGATATCGGACGTGGCGTAGGATACTGAGCGCTGATTGTGAGACCCTTGCCTGCCTAATGCGGGACGCGTCTGGGGCGTACGCAACAAGGACTGCGACTGCACACAAGGCATGGGTAGAGGATGTCAGCTATACTTTCGAGACTCGGAGCACATTGAGGAAAGGACTCACATTTGTTTGACCTCGGCCAGCGATGGAAGAGTTCGAGTCGTCGTATGTACTGCCCTGCCTGTCGGTGTTGGTCGAGTAGGAGGAGGAAGATGGCTGTCTCTGTCTTGCGGCTGGGGTATCATGAGGAAGAGGAGGGCGAAGGGTGGTGTTGGGTTTGAGAGTGGATCCAGCTGGTTTAGAGGCAGATGAAGGATTCGACTTGGGCGGCTGCATGTGACTCTGAGTGGGAGTGGTGCTGAGTGATGCATTGTGAGAATCGTCGTCTCTGTTCGGCTGATCCGATGCGGATAGGAAGCGCCGCTGCGCATCGCTGCCTGGACTCGACATGGTGTCTCAGCAAGCCTCGCTGCCGTTTCGTCGTCGTCGTCGTCGTCGGCTGTTCAAACGAGGGCGATGGGTGCTGACAGCATCAAGGCTGTTGGTTGTTGTGTCGTCCTTGTCTTCGGCGAGGTTGATGAACGTGCTCGTGCCGAGACCTTGTAGAGATAGTGCGGGAGTTGCAATGGCGAAGATGCTGATGGCAAGGAAGGAAGCGGTCGAAGATGAAGATGAATGCAGAGCTGAGATCGAAGCTCTATGATGGTGATGAATCAAGCTGGAGAAGGGTGGCCTGCGCATCCGCAAAGCACAGCTCAGGCCAGTGCTATGCTTGACACACGCAGGTCAGGAGTGGAGCTGCAACTTAAATCACGAATTAAATTCGAGGCTCGCCGGCTGCTGCTGCCTGCCAAAGGCGCGAGAGCGAGGTGTTGTTCTCTGTGCAGTCACAAAATCGGGGGCCAACAGCAGAGCAGCCGCGTCGAAGAGTGGTTGATGTTGGCCAGCCAGAGAGAGCAGAGGGCTGAAAGGGGCGGATCGCATATCTCGCGCCCTTGCAATTTTTGAGTTTGGATTTTTGTTCCTCAGCTCGAGAGCCGCCTTCGATGTTCGAGAAATTGCGCAACGTCTGGTTGTCTGAAGAATCTACAGCTGGGCCGCCAATTTGGGCATTTTTTTTTCGAAAATGTTAGGGTCTGGAGGTCTGGCTCGCTGGGCTGGTGCGGCGAGTTCTCAACGATCATCCTCGTTCGGGCCAGGTAGCAACACTGCGCTTGTGAGCCCTGTTCTCGATCCTTTCGGTTCATTGAGCAGCAGTGGTTCTTCTAACATGTCTCAGAGACTGTTCGCTTGAGCACGAGGACAAGCACCGTGTGCTTGAGGCCAAAGTGTAGAAAGAGGCATACGCTCCAGCGGAAGCGAATTTCGAGACCCTTATTCTCTCTCCACATTTTTTTTTTTTCCTTTCCACCCTTCTCATCATCAAGCTGTCTAACCTTTGCAGCTGCCACCAACCCTGGCTCGATCGACTCCCGCTCGCAGATACAGCGAAAAGATGGTCAAGAACTCGAACAAGCTCAAAAGTAAGCCTCCGCCCCACTGTTACCACGCATGTCATCCATGCTGACCCTCTTCCATTTTGCTCTTGTCTCCCGCAGGAGCCGATCGAAGAGCCCCCGACCCGGGCCTGAAAGTCGACTTTGAACCTTCTACGGACACAACCGCAAACTCGGCTACGGAAGCGTACAAGCCGTTCCAGCACTCTCAACAGCCTCAGACCAAGAAGCGTGCTGCGGTGGCGGCAGTGGGCAAAGCAGCGAGGGCAAAGAAGGCCAAAGCGATAGAGAGGGCCGATAAGACCAACCAGAAGTTCGTCGTCAACAAGGCCAAGGCGGAGCGGAAGAAGCTGATGAAGTCCTGAAGGCAACAATGTCACTTTCGCGGCGGAGAGCATCGATCGTGGGTGCATGGCAAGGCGGCAGTAAAGTATGCTCAACAAAACACTCATCGTCATACTGAGCAGGTTGGCAGATGGTGAGCTCACTCGCCGCATCAGGGCTGATCATCAGCACGCTGCATCTCGGATCAAGACAAACGACAGATCACAGCACGGATTGCGTCGTAATCAATGCAACGGAGGGACTACAACGACTTGGGTACCCTCCATCAGGCCGACCTAGGCGCCCGTCTCCTCTCAGCAACAAACGCCTCGATCTTGGCCTTCAGCTCCGTCTCCGGCACCACATCCTCGATCTTCAACGGGCTCCTGTTAAACGGATCCGTCGAGTCGCTCAGCAGATGCGCCTTGATGGTCGACCTATCCACAATCGCCCTACTCCTCGGCAGCAGCACGGGATCCTTCATCAGCGTCGCCATCAACGGGTCCAGGTACTCGTCCGGCACCTCACCTAGGTCTTCCTCCTCGTCCTGTTCCATCTGTCGCTTCTCCTCGATCTGCGCAATCATACCCGCCCACGCATCTAGCTCGGGTGGACTCTTGAGCATGTGTCGCTGAGCGATCGAGCCAGCTTTTTCGAACACCGATTTCGAGTAACTGCGTCCATCGCGCGCGATGGCTGTGACGAAATCACCCTTGCTGCATAGGTTGAGGTAGACCGACATGATCATACGCAGCACGTTGCGTGGCTCGAAGCTGACTTTCTTTGGGTCCTTGACTTTGAGGTTCTGGCATTTGGGTCCCGCCATAAGGTCGAGGTTGTAGTCGAGCATGGCGGCGAGTCGATCGACCACCTCGGGCGTCATAAAGGCGTCGGCGGTCTCGGCGGTAAAGTCGATCAACAGTCGCATGAATTCGGTGCCTAGCTGCAAGTCGGACTTGATCGTCTGCTCCAGTTGGCGGATGTGTCCTTCTCGCTCCTGCTGCTCTTGCGCCGATGATCCGGGCTCGGGCGCTTCCGACTCCGACTGCTTGGTGTGTAGCTCTTGCAGCTTGTCGAGGGCATCGTCGAGCAGGTAGGTGACATCGTTCATCAGCCTGTTGATGAAGACGACGAAATCCGATCCGCCCGCCTGAGCCTGACGATGGATCTGCTCCTTGTGCTTTGGATTGCTCCAGATCGACTTGAAGATCTGCGATAGGTGGTAGCGGATGTTGAATTTGTCGTAGAACTGTGTGTGGCTTCCAGTGTTTTCCGCCTCGATCCAGAAGTTCATCAGTGCAGGAACAAGATGCTGCAGCGCGAGGCCATGGATGTTGAGCGTATCGCTGAGAACACCATTGGTGCGACGTCCGAACGGGATGACGTTGTAGAAGAGGATCTCGGCGAGCTTGGCCTTCAGGAAGGGGTTCTTGATGTACCATCCCGAACTGAGGAACGTGGTGCAGAATGTCACCAGATCATTCTTAGCCGCCTCCGACAAGGGCGCGCTGACTCGCGAGACGAAGAGCATCACATCGCAAATGTCCTCGAACATGTGCTCGGGCAGCATGCGGAAGCGTGTCGGCACTTCTTGCGGCAATGGCAACGTTGCTTGAGGATGCGGATGAGCGGCTTTGGGCTCGGCAACGCGAATGAGCCAGGTCATGAGGAAGCAGTTGAACGTGATGACCTTTTGCAAGAAGTCGGGCGCCATGAGCTGGCTCTGAGCTGCATAGATCTCTCCATGCAGACGTTCCACTTCGGCCTTGGCACGCTTGAGGAAGTTTTCGTACTGCGGTGCCTGTGGCAATGTCGACCACATCGCTCTATCCGCCTCTGTCTCGGCAATGCGCTTCTTGAAGCGATTCATCTCCTTTTCCTTCTCCTCGATTCGACGCACCGCTTTGCCGAGACCGAGGTTGTTGAGCCGCACTGCAATGTAGAACACCTCCGTGATAAAGTTGGCGGGTGCGCCTGCTGGTTCTGCTCGTGCTTGCTCCGTCCATTCCTTGGCTTCGGCCTCGGTGGCGTTGATGCGAGTGAGATCAGAAACATCGAAGCGCGACTGCTTGCGCAGGTATTCGAGGTCGATGCGGTCGATCTTGGTCAGGCCTGCGTCCATGAACGGCTCGGCGAAGCGAAGCAGCATCTCGTACAGATTCACCATGTATCCATCGCTGGCAACGAGCTCCTGTCGTACCTGCATAGCTCCTCTCTTTGCATTCAATGCGCAGGCATTGCCCCAGTAGGCGAGCACCCGTTCGCGTGCCTGCGGACCCGACCGAACGATGGCGTTGAAGATGCGGAAGTTCAAGGTATGCACGATCTCCATTGTGCTCTGAATGCTTCGGAAGTTGCTGTCCACGTCTTGGTGACTTTGAGAGGCAGCATTGGCAAAGTAGTGCTGGGTGATGCTGGGATAGGCGTCCGGGAACGCCGACAGTCGCAGTACGGGGCCGAAGAGCGAGTCGAGCTCGATGCGAGATCCGGTGGTGTTCGAAGGATCGAAGTTGGCAAGGTGAGCCAGCATGTTTGCGATCGGCTTGATCTCTACTGCTTCTACGATGGCATTGACGTAAGGCCTCCACTCAAGTCCGGCGATGGTGAGTCCCTCGTTTGGTTGAGCATTGGCTGCGATTGGTGCGCCAGGCTGTTGGGCTCCTGGCACTCGCCCTGCTAAGAGCTGAGCAATGACCGACTGAACATCTTGACTTGCTAGAGCTTGATTGAGAGCGGCTTGATTGACGCCGCCGCCATTCGATGCTTGAGCTGTGGCTCCGCCTGTTGCTGAGGACGCATTTGATGGGCTGCTAGCATCGGACCCTCGATCGCCATCACGGACCCTTCTAGTCAGCTCTGTAAATGCCGGTCCAAGAATCTCGTCAAGACCTTCGTCGTTGCCAAATCTAGCAGCAAGCTCGTTGAGGAAGACAGGCAGATCATCGCCATCGATCGTCTCAAACTTTGTGGTGAGATCGACCTTGCTATGTGAGGATGAGCTATCCGAGCTGGAGAAGCCGAAGCTTGAGACCGAAGAAGAGACTCGGGTGAGGAAGTCGACCAAGACCATGGGCGATACGGGTGTTCCATTGGGTTTCGCTGCGTTGGGAAACATATCTGGCGTCTGCAGCACAAGTCCGGCATAAGAAATCAGGAGAGCGCGGACCTCTTGCAGCACTGCCAATGCTTTCGATTGGTCTGCCGGCGCAAGAGACTTGCGAATCCGATTCTCCTCCACTCTCGCCCTCTTCCAACAAGCGACGAGGTAGTCCCACGACGTTTGGCCCTTCGGCAGGCTGGCGAGAACAGTGATGTGGTCGGCATCGTCGCTCATCACATCTGCGCTAGGATCGAGGGAGAGGCGTGCGATGAGGATCTGATCTGCTACCGATGCGGAGAGCTGTGGTGGCGCAGAAGAGTCCGAGGCTATGTCCTGAGCAAGCTCCTTCAAGTAGGTCTTGTCCCAGCTGCTCGCTTCTGCTTGATGGCGGTCGAGAGTAACATTGAAGATGTCGGAGACAGCTGCAGGCTGCCACTGTTCGAAGGAGGTCGGCATTGCGAAGGTTTAGGCCGGCCGCTCGACTGACAGCAGGAGGTCACCGATGTCGCTGAGACTGTGAGGAAAGCTGCCGAATCCGAGAGATGCCAGTCGAGACTGCTTCAGCTTCAATACGCAGACTGCAGCCTCTGATGCGAGCCAAAGGGGTGTCAAGAGGAGGTTGTGATGGTGATAGAAGGACTGGAGGATCGGCGGCGAAAGGAGCGTCGCAAGCAGTTCTTCGCACGGACGCTGCCAACTGCGCGTCTCCAACGTAGATTTATGCGCTCAGCCGTCTGTGACTTGTTAGAAAAGCGCAGTCGGCTGCACCGGCGCGTGATGTGACTTTGTGGAGGCATTTCCCTGCTTCCATTCACCCTTCATCCTCCCGATTCACATTCCAGCCTGCGCCACCATGGCCGTGCCTTCATCAAGCGCACTCAAGCAGCACAGAGCTGCGTCCGACTCGGGCAGCGACTCGGAGGATGACGACTTCGTTCCCGAGGCCGAGCCCTCTCACGCCCCCGCAAAGCCTTCGAAGGCAGCAGCCGTTGGCGACAATGCAGACCTGGAATCGGACGACGACGACGACGACTCGGACACAGAAGCAGCGTCAAGGAGAGAAGCAGCTGCAGCTGCAGAAGGGATCGACGCTGACGAGCTGGAAGCACTCAAGCGCGAGAGGGCCGAACTGGTGGCTGCTGCCGGTGGAGAAGATCGACTTGGCAAACGCCGGAGGTTGGCGCAACCTAGCGCGAAGGAGTCGACCGAGTCGATAGGGGCGAGTGATGAAGCAGAAGCGGCGAAGGCGAAAGCTCTGGCAGAGTGGGAAGCTATCAAAGGCTCCGGTTCCGCGTCGACAGCCACCCAAGCAGCGACCTCTTCGTCCACCAGTGGTGACGCAGCTGCTGTCACTGGAGACAGCCAGTCTGGCAGCGATTCTACGAGCCTCGCTCAGCAGGACGAGATGATCTCGATACCAACGACGTACAAATTTGCTGGCGAGGTGCACACCTCAACCCGCCTTCTGCCACGATCTCACCCTGAAGCCATCAAGTATCTCGCCTCCCAAACCGCAGCCAACACTTCCACTACTTCCACCACACCAGCCGTTACCACAGCACCGATACCAGACGCAAGCACTTCAACAGCAGGCACAGCAAAACCTTCGCGTCCACCACCTCCCGGTCCACGACGCAAGAAGACCTCGTCGCTCGCCTCGCTCTCGGCAGCAGTCACCGCCAAACCGACCAAGCTCAACACGCTCGAAAAGAGCAAGCTCGACTGGGACTCTTTCAAGGGCGACACGGCCAAATTGTCTCGACAGGAGCTGGACGAGCTCGAGAACCAGACAAAGGGCGGCGGAAAGGGCTTAGGCGATATGAAAGGGTATCTGGAGAGAAGGGACTTTTTGGATCGCGTCAAGGATCGAACAGGGCAGCCGTGAGTGTGCATCATGCACAAGCTCAATCACACACATTACCATCCGAATCGAATGGCCGGGTCGAAGAAGTGAAATGAGTGTAATGTAGGCATGCAAAGGCCTAGGCTGAAGAGAGTGAACAGAGTGCAGGAGCGAACATGAACAGAAAGCAGAGGTATGGAGGGCCGTTTCAAGCGAGTGTCATGCAGGGCGAGCGGAGGATCCGAACAAGTCTTGACGGGGCCGTCGACGCAGCGACTCCAGCATGAGAGTCGCAAAAGGATTCAGAAAAGGGTAAGAAGTGTCCGTTGTAATGATTATGGGAGTTCAAGGCAAGTGTCCGAAGTGTCCCGTCACCAGAGTGGCCGTGTTTGGATGGGCGGACTACTCTTCGTGCCAAGTGGGCTTCTTGCGATCGCCCACGCTGCGCAGATCTTTGCCTTCCGAAGCAAGCTCCTCGCGCAGCAGCGCCGATGCTCGAGAACCGCCGCCGGTCTCGTTGGGACTCTCGCCTTCGGCGCCCGAGGATTCACCCGTCATGCCTTGAGCAAACTCGGGTCTGCGCAGAGCGTTGCGGAAGGCATCGGCCATGCGCGAGGCTTCGTCCGAAGTGAAAGGCTGCTCGTCCGAGTGTTTGCTGGATCTCGAGTAGTTGGCCATCATGGCTGTTCCACCGGCTCCACCTGCAGCTGCGGCTCCTAGACTGGCTGGTCCTCCGTCCTCGGCCGCAAGCATCTGCGTCGTCTCACCGGCATAGCCGTGGTCATTGGTGCTCTGACCCGCCATCGAGCCAGCAGCTGCGGCCATCATGGGCGACGAGCTCCGATAGCTGCCGTCGCCATACTGACGCTGGCGTCGTCTTCGCAATGCAGCCATGATGAAGTAGGCCGCCGCCATGGCAGCAACCACGGCAAGGAAGCCAAGCACCGAGATGAGCACAATCGCATAGGTGGGAAGCGCAAGACCATTCGAGTTGCCACGGTTGCCGCTACCTCCCAGACGACCACCGTTGGCCTGCGCTGTGGCGGTAGCTGTGATGACAGAACCGTTGGGCAAGGTGGCTGTGGTGGTGCCCTGAAGCGTCTCGGTGCCGCTGAGACCGGACGCACGCAGCGAAGATTCCAGCGCTGCGCTGAGGCTCGACTGGATGGCGGATGAGGACGCAGCGGCTGCTGCACTGCCCGTCAGAATGCCTGTGATGGTGCTTGATCTGGCTGAAGCGCTCTGTGCTGATGCAGAGGCGGCGCTTGCAGAAGCTGCTGCAGCGGCAGAACTGGATGAAGCTCTCGCCACGGCGATGGTGTACGGCAAGGTGGTCTGCAATGCTGTAAAGGTGGCTAGACGCGATGTTGTGCCGGTAAGCGGATCACCGGCTGGCAGCACGACAAAGTAGAATGGCCACGAGATGTTCTGGTTGGGTTGGATGTTATCGGCTGCTTGGCGATTCGCCCACCACGAGTCTGTTGGCTCGAACGAGAGCCTGTTCTGACCGTTGTCCTGAGATGTCCACGACGTGACCATACGGTCTGTGTCCTCCTGGAAGAGGTAGACATCTACGTAGCCGCGTTGAGCAAAGAGCGGGTAGTTTGCGTTCCAGATGAATCGACTCCAGTCGTTTTGCACGATGGTGGTGTTTGCCGTGGGATAACAGCTGAGCTCGTCATTGCCCACGTAACATCTTTGCTCTGCTTCCGTCTGACGGCGTTGGATATCGCTCTGCTTTGATGAACTTGACTGGCCCCTTGGCATCCATTCAGAATTTGGACTGGAATTCTGCTTGAGGACGTCGCGCTTGATGAGCATGACTTCGTCCATGTCACGCGCCCAGAATGGACCAAGGATCTGCTCGCGTTTTGCTGCGTCCGCCTGATGGTGTTGAATGCGTTGATCAAAGTCGTCCGCGCGAAGCTGAAGGTGCTCGGGTTCATGCTGACTGCGTCGTGTTGGTGGTGGTGTCGGTACGGGTGCGGCGGCGGGGAAAGCTGGCGATGGCGATCGCTTGCGCATCGCGTCGGTGTCGCGCCCCAAGCTTGGATCCGCGGAACGCCTGAGCGAATTTTGCAGCCCTGCCCGGCTGCTCTCGCCTACAAGATGCATTTCGAAAGAGATCGAAGATGGTTCTGTTTGCTATGTAAGGAGAATGGTGCGTGGGACTCAGAGGTGGTGCGTCGCAAGAGGTGCTCGATGAAGGACGTGTCGACGGAGTTCCGAGGACCAGGTGATCTTTGTTGAGACGATACGCAAGTGAACTGTTACTGGAATAGGCTGGATGGCAGGCGAAGGTTCTGTCGATAAAGCGGCGATCGGCGAAGAGAAGGCGGCGGCGTGACGATGGTCGAATGTTTGGAGGATGAAGGGATTCGAGACTGTTGGCAAGTTGCTGGCCGTACTGTGATGGACTGAGACAGGGTCGAGATATGAAAAAGAAAGTCGACGGCAAGTCGGTCCGAAGAGACAGACGCAAGAAGAAGATGCAACCGCTACGCTGCGATGGTGACAGGGAGATGATGGAGGTGATGGACAAGCAGGAACAAGCAAATGCGTGGGACCAAACGAGATTGTGCGATTCAGGAGCGGCAGACAAAGGTGGGCTTGTGGAGAGTCTCTATCGGCCACGCCGAGCCCCGAGAGAGAGAGATCACAGCGCGAAATGTGACAGCCACAAAGGCGGCACACCAACTCCAAAAAAGTCACACCCAATTTCGCCGAGACCGCCTCAAAAATCAACAAAAATAAAAATAAAAATATGCAGCTCGACGAAGCGCGATGAGCGGGAGTGAGACCTCGAATGCACCCTCTTGGCAGCCGAGCTAGAGCATAGAGTCAAAGAGATCGGAGCGCAGGCTCGAACCTACCTTCTCAGTTGATAAATAGCTCATAGCGCTCACCACGAAGAGGTGAAACGAACAGCGATCTGCGCATCGTCTGACCAGTGCCGCAGAGCCAATGCAAAGTGAGGTGAGGTGGGGCATGCTACTTAGCATGAAGTGCATGCGCAGCTCGCAGAAAGGAAAGCCAGGTTCGTGAGCCAGTGCTGCGTAGACGCGCCGAAATCAGACTCGACGAGCTTGCCTGCCGTATGGACTGCATTGTATGGATGGCTGCTAGAAAGGTCTATGCCGTCGAGCGTGTTGTTCGAGCATCGGTCGATCAATTCAGTCTGCAGTCGGAGAGAGCGCGCCCTTGGAGACCTGTGTGGTCAGGTGCATGAAATTTTCTTTTTCTGAAACAAAAACAAAAACGCTCTTCTGAACCCCCTTTTTTTTTTTTTTTGACGAAGATCGTCGCATCTCCTTCGACTCACACTCTCTATCGATTCACCTCGATCCGTCGGTCGCTCGTTGGTGAGACCGGGCTTGACATGAAGACACGGCTGCAAGTGACCGCGGATCGTTGCAATCTCGGGACTCTTTTTCATGTGCCTGATCGCCGTAGGTTCGACCATTGCCGCCCGCCCGTCACTGCCGTTAACTTGGGTGCAGATGCACGCTCGCCTCGAACAATGAGCAGGTGGTGCCGTCACGCATCTGCACCCCTAAAGGCTGAGCGAACCGGTCCAAGATAGCGCCCCACTAGTCTAAGCTCGTCGCTTGAGCGTGAGAATGTTCGATCCTTTCCTTCTAATGCGGATTCCAGACTTCTATGACGGCTCTTTCCCATTGTTACTGCTTCGCGGCCAGTGGACTCATGTCATCGGACTAGCCGGGTTGGTGCGTCACTGCAGCAGCCGACGTTGATACTGAAGCCGCTGAGCCTTTACCACCAGGAATAGCAATTGTGCGTTTGCGTGGGAGAATGCTGCACGAGAATCGCATGAACAGTCGGGTCCACGCGATGGGAAAGCGATCCGGTCCCTTTCTCCCTCGCTCTGGTTCAAGTGAAACAAGTCCAACATGTCGATCGCGTCGCCTTACCGAGTCCGTTAGGCGAGGAATCGGGCCTCTCTCATCAGTTCATTTGTTTTCGTTTAGATATCATCGGAGCATCTCAATCTTGTTGGTGGGAGATCAACATCCCAGCGGCTAAGAGGAGAGTCTGGTGAGGTGTTGTTCCACAGTGTCGGTCACACAGTCTGCGTCCATGTGAGCGCGTGCGTTGAAACAGCTCCGCTCCTCCGCCGACAGATGGTTTGCATGTGATGCTCACCGTGCAGCTCTGTGCAGCTTCATGCATTCGCAACGCTTCCTTCTAGACGAATCTGCTTCGACAGAATTGCTCCGACTCTGCACAACAGCGAGCTTTCGACACCTTCAGCCGTCGGGTAGATCCCGCAGGCCCCACCTGCAATCGCGGCATCATTCGCGTCCGAGCAGCCCAAGCTGATACCGCCTCCCCTTCCACTCAATACTCCCACCCAACCCCTCCTCAAACTTATCAGGATCAATCTCCAACCCGTCCGCCAGCCTGCTCAGCACCAAATTCGAGCCGAGCAAGCTCAACGCTCCGTATCTGTCTACGTCATCACCCTTCGATCGCTTTCGCCGTGACGGTTGCGGTGACGGGTGATACACATAACCGTTCGATGGATCTACCACAAGTTGATCGGGCTGAAACGGCTCGGTGAGGCTGCCAGCCCATTTCAGCATGCTATCGTGTTCGCTGAGTTCGCGGTAGACGATCGGTGTGTCTTGGGTGCGAATGAGGTTAAGCTCGGGTCCGCAGGGTGAGATCCATTCGTACCCCTCGCTGTCACCCAAGCGGCAGGCTTCGGAGTAGAGGTCCTCTCGTGACCGTGTGTCAGCTTCGGAATGGCCGTTGAACGGCGCTACGTCGCTCCAGTCCTGCGGCAGAATTGTACCTGGGGGCGGCTGAAGGATATCGTGCCGTTTTATGTTGCCCGAGTGACTGTATTCAGAAGATGCCGTCCGAGACGCCGGGTTGGGCCGCACTCGTTTGAAGAAGAAGTCGAGAAAGTCGACATTCTTGAAGCAGCTTGTGAGGTTCTTTGGAACTGTGTCGTGCAGAAACAGCTGTCCGTGTACGTCTACTACGTATCTGTACACGCGAAAGGGAGAGGCTGATCCAGAACCGCTCTTGTCATTGCTCCTTGGCGTCGTGTAAAGTCGACGTTGCAGTGCCGATGCCGGTGCCTGGAAAGCTGGTCTCGAGTGCTGGACCGTTCCTCGTGCTGCCTTGACGAATTGGTCCAAAAGCATCGCTCATTCGCCATGCGCAAGTTGAGCACTTGGCCTTCTCTATGCGGTCAACCTCCTCGGCTGCTTCATGTCACGAATGGTAGATGGCCGCAAAGCTGGCCGACCCTCAGAAGACGCCGAGAAGGAGCATGACGAAGTGGAGGCGGGAAAAAGCTCGAACAAGGTTTGTGTCGGCCTAACATCTCATAATTTCTCGCACGCTGTACGGAAATCGGATCCGAAAAGGCAGCGAGATTTTTGAGTTGTTCGAGAAGAACCCTTCGTCCCCTCCTCGACTGTCTCCCTACACCATCCTCGACCTCATCTCGACAACACTCTCGTCTCACACGCACATCAAAGGCGGCACCAACTCATCACGATGCCGCTGCACGCCGACCTCTGCACAATAATTCAAAACGCCTCGCGCGCGCGCCTTCGCTCCATCCCCATCGCCTCCACCAAGGACAACCTCTCCATCCTCTCGATCCTTCTCCAGCACGGTTTCATCCACAACGTCTCGCGAGGCACCCAAACAGGACCCTCTCCCATCTCGTACACCTCAGCAAGTCCTGCAGCACGCAGATTGTGGGTGGATTTGAAGTTTCGACCGGATGACAGGCCTGTGTTGGAAAAGATGAACGTAGTAACGAAGCCGAGTAGGAAGCTGACGATGGACAAGGATGAGCTGTTGAGATTTGCAACGGGCAGGAGGGCCAAGTTTGTCAAGCCGCTGGATATGGGTGAGATTGGGATTGTGGATTGTGGGAAGAACGGGTGGTGGGAGGTGAGGGATGCGATTAGGAGGGGATATGGGGGCGAGGTGGTTGCTCGTGTTTCGTAGGAGGAGCTCATCCCTTGCGGCGTCTCAACGTGGTCTCTCGAGTACGCATCCTATGTCGCAGCACAATCAGCGCAAGTATGTGCGACTTCAAGCTCTCACCACTAAAAAGCCATCTCTTGACACTGGCAACATCCCGGCCACGTCACTTGGCGTGCCTTGCTTCTCATCCTCTGTATTTGTACCTGCATTGCATTCACATATCCTCTCCATATCATCTTGCGCCTCTCTCTTCTTGCACTTCGTCTTGCATTGTGCGTCTCTTGATGACGAAGAAAGGGGTGAGGGTTGAGTTGAAAGGACCAGTCACGTGAATCCCTTCTGGTACTGGATCTAACAACTTGGATTTTCGTCCGCTTGACACAGACCAGCCTCTCTCCACACGCACCAACCTTCTCGCTGTCAACGATCTTCTCCCTCTGCTTCTAACGCATCCTGCCTCCTTCGTCCATCATCGAACGACCAGCAACCTTGGCAATACATCAGACTCGGCTTCAGCACCTTTCGACAGCGTCGCTTCTATCGGTCTTGGCTTCCACTGGCGTTAGCAATACCCAAGCCAACGCAGCATCAGCATCAGCACCCGCATCTCCTCAGCCTTCGAAGCGTACGTCCCGACCCCTTCTTCAGCCACATCTCGATAACACACAAGTGCGAAGCCGCTCTGACAGGCACCTAAAGACCACTTCTCAGCCTCTCTACGACCTCCGAAAAGGGCCCACGATGTTTGGCCTGGGCTCAGCGTTCTACCTGATCCTGTTCATCACCAATGCGCTCGCCGTGCTATCGGAGGATCGATTCCTAGCACGCGTGGGTTGGTCCTCACATGCACTTGCAAACAGTAACTCGTTCGACCAAGGTTTCCAGTCAAAGCCCTACGCTGCAGGTGCGGGCGCAGACAATGCGACGATCAAGGCGAGGTTGATCAACTTGATCTCGGCGGTGAGGACGCTCATGCGAAGTAAGTCACCCCGTCTTCCCGAGAGTGACAAGTTATCTCGAAATTGACACAAGACGTCTCGATCCCTGTTGTACGCCGCAAACAGTCCCATTGGTAGTCATCAACATTGTCGTCGTCATCTATCTCATCGTTCTCGGTTAAAGCCCTTCCCTGGACAGCAATACAAAAGTAAAGATCAGCAAAGACACTCTTCTGACGCGGCGAAACGTGACAAACAATTGCAATGGGAAAGCAAACATGACATGACAGGAACAAACAGATGCTGCAGGATTCTTTTGCGAGGGTTACCGAATGACGACGCCAACTTAGGGAGCAAGCACCTTCCTCACCCCCTCCCTCTGCGCCGCAGTCAAGCTCTCCGGCAGCTGCACACTCCACTCGACCACCAGATCGCCCTTCCGCTTCCCGCCCGTCTTGCTAATCGGCATACCCTCATTCGCCAACCTCGTCGTCTTTCCCGGCGTGATGCTGCTCTTCCCCGCCACCGGCTGCGGGATGGGGATATCGATCTTGCGACCGTCGAGCGTCTCGACCTGCTTCCTCGAGCCGGGCGTGCCGGCTTTGGGCGGGTCGAGCGCGTCAACGAGGGGGAGGGGTATTGTGAGACGCAGATCGTCGCCGTCGCGGCGGAAGTGCGGGTGGGGCTTTTCGTCGACGATGAAGACGACGTCCTGGAAGAGGCCAGGGGAGACTTCGTGGCCTGCACCGCCGAAGCGGATCTTGGTACCTTTCTTCCAGCCGGGCTTGACCTCGACCGTGAGGATCTTCTCTTCGGAGCCGCCTGAGGCGAGCTTGCGGCCGACCTTGAGACGCTTTGTGGTGCCGGTGTAGAGGTCCTGCAGGGAAAGTGGGAGTTGCTTCTCGACGTCGCTTGGTTTTTCTTCGGGAGCGGAGGCAGTGGCGCCTGCGCCGGGCATGCCACCGCCAAAGTTGAAGCTGCCGGGCATACCACCTCCACCAGCCTTCCTTCTCGCTCCTCCTCCGCCGCCGAACATGTCTTCCATGCCGCCCATGCCACCCATACCTCCCATACCTGGCATGCCGCCCATTCCGCCCATCCCGCCGCCCATGCCTCCTCCGCCGAAGGGGTTGCCGCCTCCAAAGATGCTGGCAAAAATGTCGTTGGGATCACTCGGCGAGAAGCCTCCCATTCCTCCCATACCACCCGGTCCGCCACTGGTAAAAGTGAAGGTCCTTCCGCCTCCTCCGGGGAACCCACCAAACCCGCCTGCACCTCCAGGGAACCCACCGAATCCACCGCCCGCACCGTCTGCACCTGGTGGCGGGCCGCCTTGACCCTTGAGACCCTCTTCGCCAAACTGGTCGTAGATCGCGCGCTTGTTCTTGTCGCTCAGCACTTCAAACGCCTCGCCGACCTCCTTGAACTTCTTGTTGGCCGTCTCGATGTTGTCCTTGTTGCGGTCGGGATGCCATTTGAGCGCCGCCTTCTTGTACGCCTTTTTGAGTGTTTCGTCGTCGGCATCCTTCGGTACACCGAGGACCTTGTAGTAGTCTGCGCCCATGTTGGGATTGGAATGAGTGTGTGAGGTACGTGGCCTCTTGTGGGGTCGAAATCCGCTGTGAGCTTGTTGGCCGTTAAGCTTGCCGAGCTTGGTTCAGCGTCGTGTGCTTAAGATTTGGAAGGGGTGAGCCTTGCTTCGACCTCAGCACGTAGGAGGAGAGAAGAAACAGAGATAGCTCGAGCTGGCTTGTACTTGCGGGATGAGATGGGTAAATGTGTCGAGCGTGTTCGTGTGATGGCCGTGCCTTGCAAGTGTATGATGGTGTGTGGATGACTTGAGCTGAGTCCGCAGGAAGGACTTGCTACTGCTTGTCTCCGCGGTGATGCTTATGATGGGTTGTGCGAAATCGTTGCACACAATGCTGTATGTGATATCAACTTGATGGAAGAGCGGAACAAAGGTGAGAAGAAGATCTAAGCTTCAAGTTGTGATTCAGCCTGAGCCTTTCACACAAAGCTTTGTGCTGCTGCTGCCGCTTTAGAGCTCACGAAATTGGCCGTGCGTGACTGCTGAGACTGCGCTGCGCAGTTACCTTTTTTTTCTCGACCCGCTTCCTCCACTTTCCATGTCACACGTCGTTGCACGTCTTGAGGCTTCTTTGCCGCTCTAGCGCGCTCCAGAAGCTTCTCCGCGGTCGAGCCGCCACATGTAGGCAATGTCAGGGCTTAACATCGACACCGAAAAAAAATCTCGGCGAGATCGGCCTCGAAGGAGGACCCTCAGCTGCCTTTGCACATGCCGGCTCATAGGAAAAGATGCTCCAGGGAATGTCTATGTATTGCAAGTGATAACCCACACAGCTGCGAGTCCTTGTCTCCGAGATCAGAGGAAGGAGGAGCTAGAAGAGAAGCGGACGCCGACTTCATCGAGAGGAATTGACAGCAGAGCTTCCACTTGGGGGCGTCAGGGTCGCGGGCGCATCGGCAGGCACCTGCGTTCGCCAATTGTGGATCGAAGATGCCTTGGGGTCCAGCATCATTGCCATTGGGTTTGGCGCTCCCATCTGCGGAGTCCCCGTCATCATCGGCATCGTCATGGCGGGAGACATGGCTCCGGATTGCATGCCGCTGGGAACACCAATCTGCGAGCCAGGAGCCACAGGCATGCCCACCTGCATGGGGGTCGACATCGACATGCTGAACGGCAGTCCAGCACCAGACGCCGGCAGACCATCGAACTGGGGCAAACCCATCATCGAGCCGTTCGTTGGCAGTCCCATCATCGATTGACGTGGATCCGCCATCCCCATGGCGCCCATCATGCTAGGCACCCCGCTCATTCTGTTGAACATCATCGAAGAGCGCGGATCGAACCCAGATGGGGAAATTGCACCTGCCCCGGTCGGGGACATGTTTCCAAAGCGAGAAGGCTGCTGCTGTTGGTCTTGTTGCTGCTGCTCTCTTTCAGATTGCAGCTGTCGGATCAGGGCTGCTTGTTCGGCAATGATGGCAGCTTGAGGATGCACGTATCCCAGCGGCTTGTCGTCGTCGCTGTCGTCGTCCTCGCTCTCGTCCTCTGAGCCATTCACGTGACCGTTCGACCTTGCTGGACCTCCATCTTCGGCGGCGTCTGTGTCATCCGCACTGACCTGGCGGGCGAGTCGGGCAGCTCTCTTCTGGGCCTTTGCGGCTTGTCTGGCCTCCTTTTCTGCTCGCTTCTGATTCTCTCGCGCTGTGCGCATAGCTATCAGCGCGGCGTCACCTCCAGGATGCCGCTGACCAAGCGGCAGATCCTCGTCAGAGTCATCGTCTTCCACGTGACGAGCAGCTTTGACAGCGTTCATCTGCGAAAACGGTGTCCCAAGGCCTTCGTACACGGTGTTCGTGGCATCGCGCAAGCTGCCAGGGCGAGGTGATGAACTTCCGTTGTGATCCAAGCTTCGATGCATCGAAGAAAAGTCTAGGTCCAACTTGCCACCGCCAAGCATCATGGACTGTCGAACGCGCTTCTCCTTCAGGGCTGCGAGGGGGAGCTCCTCGTCAGAAGACTCGCCATCGCCTGGCTCCGTGGAACTGAGCGTCAGACCAGCGGCGAGCGAGACCGGGCGCGATGCAACGTTCTTCTTGACTTGGGCGAGTGGCAAGTCGTCGTCGTCGCTTGAATCCTGAGCTTGTCCCTCTTGCTCAGGCTCGACGTCTGACGAAATGAGCCACTCTTGCAAAGCCGTCTCCTCTCCGGCGAGCAGGTCGAGACTCTTTCGGTCAGATTGTGCTTGGTCATGCGCGGCTTCATCCCCGTCGATGTCGAGCGACAACACGGGAGGATCAGTCTGCGTGTGAGCCTCTTCGAGATTTTCAGTCTGAGCGACGTCCTCCTGCGATTCGGAGGGCTGCATCTGAGCCTCTACCGCTCCCTGCGATGCCGTCTGAGATGGCGTGATCGACGATACGTCAATGTTCGAGCCAGCAAAGCTAGCCGTGCTGATGATGGCCGAGTCTTGGGTGATGCCGAGGTTTCTTGTGGAAGCTTTCTTGCCCTTCCTGCCAAGCGTGAAGAGGCCACGTTCTTTCCTCGCCTTTGCTTCCGCTTCTCGTTGCTTTTGGGCTGCCGCTTCGAGTTCTGCCTTTTGTCTGGCTTCTTCTGCCTCTCGCGCTTCCTCCTCCCGCCTCTTGGCCATCTCCTTGGCCCAGATGTGGTCGGCTCCGAAGACAGCCTCCATACGTTCCCTCGTGTCGTTGAAACCGACGGGCTTGTCGCGGAAGCTGCGGGCGACGCTAGGTGCCACTGAAGCACCATCGTCGAAGACAGAACCGGCCGGGCGCTGCGAAGCTGTCCCATCGCCATCGCCGTCCACCTGAATATCGGCAGTCTCGCCATCCTCGAGCTGCACCTGTCCATAGAATCGTGCTTTGGATTTGCGCTCCTTGTTGCGTTCGGTAGCGAGGTCAAGAAGGCTCTTGCCGTACAGTTTGCCAGCTGGCTTGCTATCGTCGACCCATCGCTTGTCATCGTCGCTTGCCCAGAGATCTGATTCCGTGCCGCTGTCGGTGACGTCCTCTTCGCTGCTGGTGCTGCTGAGATCCAAATCTTCATCAGGACTGAGCTCTTCGACTCCGACATCTTTGAACGATTTGCCCTCCTTGAGCGCTTCCTCTCTTTTCGCGCGACGGATTCGTCGAGCAGCTTTGCGCTTGCGCTTCTCCTTGGCGAGACGCTTTGCGGCACGCTTGGCTGATCGGCTCTGCTTCTTGATGTCGGCGAGCGGTTTGTCGTCGTCATCTGAATCGTCCGCCTGATCGGGCTTGAAGATGTCATCCACGCGAGTGCCCGCTTCCCATCCCCAACCTTCACGCTCATCTTCGTTCTGGACAAGATGATTTCTGAACAGAGCGGTTGTGGGTGCTGCAGCACGTCGTCCGATACCTCGCGGTGCGGCGGCCGGCACCTGGACTGTTCTGCCGACCTCGACAGCTTTGAGTCGCTGCGCGGCCTGCTGCTGTTGCTTCTTGTTGCCCGTCTTGGCGGCAAACATGGGCTGCGGCCCGTTGGCGCTGTTCACGACCAGGCTGCGCATGGGAGGCAAGCCGCCTCGGCTGTTGTGCAGCACGAACCCTTCGGGTACGTGCAGGCTGTGGCGGTTCGAGGTGGAGGGAGCAATCTGCTCAGCCTCTGTCAATCGCAGCTTTGGCGCGAACTCGGTTCCCTGCAACGGTTGCGGCATGAGTAGGGTCTGAGGCGTACGGGCGGCCAAACCTAAGGGACGGAGCGGTCCTCGACGAGGGGGACTGATGTAATCGTCATCGATGTCGTTCGTGTCATCTGCGCGAGAAGAAGGACCGTCGCCGGGCCTGTTGGCCGAGGGCTCTGCGGCATAAAGATCCGACGGGTCATCGACGCTCTCGCCTGCTATTCTGGGCTGAGCCATCGCGATGTCCAGGGCTTCAGCGTCAGACTCGCCATCTCCGTCGATCCCATCCGTGGCGGTGGTCTTCTTCGGTTTGGGAGGTCTGCCTTTGGCGTCCATCATCATGCTCAAGCGGAACCATTTCCTGCGTGGCTTGCCCCAATTTGCCGAAGACAGATCCGGTGCAGCGCCTTCACCGAGCTGGATCTCAAAGTTCTCGCCGCCGGTCTGCGCGAGGTCCTGTGCGAGTGCCGTGAGATCAGCTGACGACGGTCTTCGCTTCTTTGGGGTAAAGCCGAATTCGTTCTCGAGCAGGTGCTCGTCCGCATGGTGGAGCTCCTCCTCGGCCAGCAGATCGCGATTGATGCCGAGGTGCGAGGGGAAGGTCGAGTTGCGCGCCACGTTCTGAAGCTGACGCGTGCTTAGGCTGTTGAAGTCGATGGCAGACGGTGCAGTGTTGCTTGGACCCGAGTCAAGGTTGCGGGACTCCGAGAGACCATTCATAGTTGGGCTGGCAGCTCGCAAAGCAGCTGCGAAAGGGCTCGGACCGAGACCGAGATCGTGCTCGGCGAACTGGTCCGTTGCCCAACCTCGGCCTGGGCTGTGGGGATATCCGTACGGGACCGATCTTGATGAGATGGGCACAGTGCTGTGAGGCGACATGAAGGGCGTCGTTGTCTGCTGCTGCACATTGCTTGGCGGGCTGACCGGGTCTCCTTCTGGGAAGAAAGAAGGCCCGTCGAGGAAGGAGTTGCGCCGCGACTGGCTTCGTTGGAAAGATCCGACGCCGACCATATCTTGGGGTGCTGTGGGCGTATGCTGTTCGAAAGTCTTCGAGGCATTCGGTGTGGGCGTTCGCGGGTCTGGCACCGTCTGGTTCGGATCGACAGTAGAGTTCTCAACGCCTGCCTCAACGCCTGCCTCAACGCCTGCCTGCTCCTCATGTGAAGGCCGAGCAGGTTCCGCATTGCTTTGACTTGTTTGAACTGTATGGTCTTTGTCGGACTCGTTGGCGAGCGGCGCTGACAGGAAGGCCGATGACATCGTAGAATCAGCGCGAGACGAAGGGCGAGGACGATTCATGATGGACCCTGCCGGCGGAGGTGCAGCTGCGCTGTCAACTTGTTCTATCCCAGGCACGACCGAGGACGAGAGCGGGTTGTCCAACTCTCGCGACGCTTGACGAAGCGAAAGTCGCTTGTTGTTGTCCGAAGAAGCAATGATGTGCTCCACGACCTCATCTTTCGTGGCGGTCGGCCCTGGTCCATCCCATTCGGAAGGAGGCAGATTCTCCTGACGTTCTCGGTAAAGCTTGATCTTGGCTAAGAGCTCAAGCTTCGAGTCCGCCGGCGGACCAGCCGCAGAGGAGGAAGGAGGGACGATTTCGGAGCTAGCTCTGCGCACTGCGGCTTGCTGATTGGGCAGGTTGCGATCTGTGTCAATCGACTTGCGACCTGTCAATGAAGGAGCAAGCTGGTCGATGGAGGAGCGCGCACCTGCGCTGCCAGCCAAGCTCTGAGCGCGGCTGCGCTGACCTGCGGCAATGCGCTCGCGCTCATCTTTGCTGAGGAACTTGTCGACACCCCACTCGGTGAGCACATCTGGGTCCGTATCTGCATTGGCATCGGCCGTGGGATCCAGGAGGCTCGCCGGCCGAGAGCCGAGCTTGGAGGTACGACCAGCGACGGAGGTAGTCGCATTCGAAAAGAGACTGTCGGTTCGGTTGTGGTGTGCTGTACTGCCGTTGAGACCTGCAACGCTGCTCCCTGCACGGCTGCGTGCACGTTGTTCAGTGGGAAGAGCGACGCCGAGGAAGTCGACGCTGGGCCTCTTGCCGTCGTCTTGGGCATCGAGAAGGCGAGAAAGACCAGTGCCTGCGCTCCAGGTGCGTACGTGTCGCTTGACTGCGGTGGTCGCGCCCTCTCGATACGGAGCAAAGATGGCACTCTGACTGGCCAGCGCGGGCTGTGGTGGTGGAGGTGGGTGGATCAGGTCATGTGCTTGTGGTGGATGATAGATATGCCAGAACTGCGCCTTTGCCAGGATGCTCTCGTTGTCCGCCTCGATGAGGGCGGCTGCCAGCTGGAGACGTGCGTTCACTCGCTTGGTGATCTTTAGTGGCGGAGGTGCCGATGGCTCGGATGAGCCGTTGACTGGATTCGGCTGAGATCCGGCAGCAATGGTTTGAATTTCGGATGGACCGATCGAGGCGTGAGAAGGATCACGAATAGCATCTTGGACCGACTGGTACAGCTGCTCCGCAGTGTTGTCAAAGGCCATGTGCTCCTGCTGAGCCCGCTCAAAGGCGGGGAATGCGATCGAGCTCATGATCGACCTGGGTGGAGAGTGACTCGCGATCAAGACCGACTTGTCATGTTCAGTTCAGGGTGTCTCTTCTCTGTCGCGGCGGTCGGGACTGATCAAAGTTGGTCGAAGCGTGTGACGCTATGCGGTGGTGGTGCTAGGTACGGTCCCAACGAGGCGTCGAGAGCGTCGAGAGCGTCGAGCGCGATTCGGGTGGACGCTTGATCAAGCCACCGTGATTTGTCCAGCTCAGCTCGCTTGCTAAGCCGAGTGCGTGTGATGAGCGGGTCTGTGTGGCGTGAGGGGAGTGCTGAGAACGGACCGATGCAATGTGACTTGGCAAGATGGATCCCCTGTGTTGCATGTCTGAACGGCGTGGCCGCGTGAATTCTTTCGAAATCGTGAGAGGTTGGCCACGCACGTCCCCGCCGCCAACCGACATGAGCGGCCAAGGGTTCCTTGTCGATTTTTCGAGCTCCGTCCGATGTGTTGGACTCACCTCTCGCTCGAATTCCACGCTGAGCTACGCACGCCTTGGTGCGCTCGCCAAGACAGATCCCGCATCACAGGCTGCTGAGCGACGGAGCCTTCCTGCTGATTGCTTCCCATGCGCAGACTCCACCCAGTGCAGTGCAGGCTTTGTAGAGCCGTGTCCTTTGCCACTGACCAACACCCAGACTGGTCGTACAGCCTCGCTGCAGAACATCCCACTTTCAACCGCACGTCAACGGAGACGCGACGACAGCTTGGACTGCCTGTCCAGCCGATCCGATGGAATCTTTCGCCCAAGCTGAGGCCTGCCATCAATCTTACACTTGTCTCCGAAAAAGTTCGAGCTCGGAACACGGGTAGAAAGAAGCCTCCACAGTCGCTGACCCTGCAGCTTCGTGCATGAGTGACTGAGCCGCATACAGTCGTTACCCTAGTCGACGTCGGCCTTCACGCCTTCCAAGCATACAACTTGCCCACCATCTGAGCCCCTTCGCCTGGCTCTAGGAGGCAGAAGTCACCATCATGGCGCTCGAGGGAGGACAGACACTTCGCGATGCCTCTGAACGAGCTTCTCCTGGTCGCTCTCCGGATCGAGCGAAGGCCCGGTTGCCCGATGGCTTTGCAGCCGCTTTCGAGTTCCAAAGTGGCAGCTCAGCCGGTCCTACATCCGTCTCTTCACAGATTCCGCCACGGAAGAGTCCTCGCGCCAAGAGGTCAAGATTCTCAGACCTATCAGCGGCGTTCTCGGATGATGACGACGATGACGAGCACTGGCCAAAGAGCGCTGCATCTTCTCCCTCCAAGAGGAGTCGCAAGAAATCACAGGGCGAACGTAGTTCCGACGACGATGTGATAGCCAGCACAAATGGAGGCAAAGGGTCACCCTCGCGCAAACGGATCAGACGCACCCGTGACGACCCCAACTCGGCAGCTGGCAGTATATATGCGCACTTGGAACGCGTGCCAGACCTCTTTGCCGAACGCAACGACATCATGCTCTGCGGAATCAACCCTGGCGTCAAGTCTGCTTCGGCCGGACATCACTTCGCTCATCGCTCCAATCACTTCTACCCTTCTCTTCATCTGGCCGGCATCACAGCGCAGAGGATGAAGCCCGAGCAAGATGTCGACTTTCCTTTCCTGCGTCCCTTCTCTTTGGGATTGACCAACTTGGCTGGGAGACCGACGGCAGAAGGCAACGAATTGCTCCCTAGCGAGCTAATCGCTGGTGTCCCAGTCTTGCTTGAAAAGGTACGGAGGTGGAAGCCAAGAACAGTGTGCTTTGTCGGCAAGGGCATCTCCGAAGCCTTTATGAAAGGGCTCAAGCAGGCAGGCGCTATACAGCAGGGCTCGTCAAAGAAACCTCGCACCTCCAACGCCGATTCTCCTCGCAAAAGCGGATCGAGCTCACGCGTCAAGGTCGAAGATGCTATTGACGGCCTGACCTCTGCGACGATCAAGATGGAAGAAGACGATCTAGCCGCTCCACGGCACCTTCAAGCTTTCATCCCCGCAGATGTCCTGTGCGCTTATCCTGAAGGTCCAGCCGCATCCCAAACGCCAAAACCGAACAAAGGTGCTTCGCCGCAGAAACCGAAGAAGCAGCTGTACACCAAAGGCAATTCGAAAGATGACACTGGATATGGCGTTCTGCCGATCTGCGTCCCCCATTCGAAATCGAGCTGCGACACCTTGACACTCGACGACGTGACTCTCTTCTTCGTAACGCCGTCAAGCTCGGCTCGTGTGACCTCGCACTTCCTCGATGACAAAGCGCGCATACTCAAGAACCTTCGGCGGCTGGTGCAACACCTTCAAGCCACCGATGCCGAACAAGCAGCGATAGCAAACTCGAATCAAGGAGCTGACACTGATATCAAGTTCGAAGAGGAGCCGCCTATCACCGACGGGACGTACGTCTACATATCGCCTCATCGAGACATCAGGTCGATTGACTTGGAAGTGGTAGACGTCACGCGGTTCGCAATGCTCAAGCCGGAATCCTAGTGATGAACCACAAACTTTCTCCGTGCAGAATGCGTGCGATTTCGAATGTGTGAGTCTGTGAACAGAATCGCTGGACTATGAGCCATCTAGACAACTCGGCCTCGCGCTCGATGCGACGTCAATCATCGGTTGCTGCTGCCAGAGCCACTTGGAGACCGCTGATGGTGACATTGCATCCGGCGAGGATGCCGCCGAAGATGAGCTTGGTCTCCTCGTCGTCGTCGAACGTGATGACACAATTGGCGACCCTTGTGACGTGCGCGACCATCGTGGATGTCTCGGCGTTGATAGCGCGCGAGCGCTCTAGGCCTGCTTCCATGGTCGAGGCCTCGTAGAAGTGGAAGCACGAGCAAGCAAGCGCTGGCAGGATGAGGAAAGTATCGACGACGCCGCCAATCTTGGCGTTGTTGTCGACCTTGAGTGAGCTCATTGCCGACGTCTTGAAGAGCTTTGCCGTGGGATCGAGCTTCTTGTACAGCATTTTGGAAAAGACGATCTTGCTAATGACCGCAAGACCAGACGTTGCGCGTGAGGTCCACTCGACAGCCGGGCTTGTAGGCACCGAGTCGGAACAGAGCACCTCAGCACCGGTCTTGGAGAGCTCGCTGATGACTTCCAAGACCACAGCAGGGACGCCAAACGTCTCCGCCTTTTTGGGCTCGATGGCTTCGGCTACAAAGAGCGGATTGCCGAAGAACATAATGAAGCCGCTGGTTGCATGTCCCGCCCGATAGATCGCATCCTGAGCCTTTGTCGACATACCAAACAAGCCTGGTCCCCTGGAGCCTCGGCAGCCATAACTCTCATGTGCGTATTTGCAGGCGCCGCAATGACCCGCATCTGAGGCTGACTACCTCCTTTGACGGCCGTAGAGAACTCGTTCCAGCTCTTGGCAGCAATCAGAGCACGAGAAGTGGCGTCATCCGCAAAAGGAGCACGCTCGCCATTAGCAACCTTGTAGATCACAGTGACGCCCACAGCAGCCGTCCAGATGACCAAGTCCAAGAACGAGACATCTGGCACTCCAATCGCGTTGAGGATGTCTGAGACGACTGGAATGTGGATGCCCGTATCGAGCAACTCGACGACCGAGCGAGCAACGTGGAAGAGAACGTTGAACAGCGCATCCACCACCACTTGTGCGCTGCCCAAGATGACCTCGGTAAGGATTCCGGCGATGCGCTTCAGCACTTCGCCCAAGGAAAGCTGCGAAAAGTCTTTCGACAGCTGCTTGAGGTCTTCGAAAGTGTGGACAAAGACCTCAGCCTCAGACTCGATGGCTGTGATCAGATCGTCGATGAGGTTCTGCACCAGATCTGGGACCGGCAGTCTGCCAACAAACGTCATGGCTTGCGCATTGTTCTGGAAGTGGTTCGCCAAAAGCTGCGAGCTCGGCGTATGATCCTTGGCCGGATCTACCGCTTTGGCACTTGCTGGCTTTGAAGCCGAGTCTCCAAGCGCTGACCAGTCCTTTGTACCGGCCCATTTGGCAACGGCAGACTTGGCACCGTCCATCGAGCTATCGAACTTGCTCTGCAGCTCTTTGATGCCATCTACCGAGTCCTGCAGCTTGTACTTGATCATGTTGTGCAGAACATTCTTGGTTCGTCGGATATCGTCCCAGTTGAACAGGACCTCGAGGTATCGAATCACGTCTTCGATCTTGGTCTTGATCTGCGCGAAGACCCATTCAAATGCGCCAACCACCGCCTCGACCGAGTCAAGCACTGCAGCGTACACTTTGCCGGCAATCTTGACGATGAAATGCCACGCTCCGCTGGCCTCGTCCTTGATCACCTCAAAGGTGTGCTCTATACCGGTTCGCAACAAGTTGAATATGTCACCCACTGCCACCTTGACTATCTGGCCAAAGCCTGACGCTAGACTTGGTGCAGCTGCGATGGCCATGCGTGCAACCCCTGCTGCTTTGATTGTGCCGGTTGTCGATGGATGAACCGCAACATACGCTTGATTGAGCTTGGCAATGACGTCTGCTGTTGCCGCAAGGTCAGAGTCTGAAGCTGATGCAGGAACAAGGGATGTAGTCTTCCTATCGCCGATGGTACCACCTGCAACGGCATTTGACGTGAAGTCTGCTTTGCGTAGCGTGTCCTTGTCTGACAATACAGCCAGCTTAGCATAAGATTCGTGCATTGGATCGACGATGGCAGACGACCCTGCAACAGAGGCTGTGATCACTGCACCAACGATACTTTCCGTCGCTTGTACGATGGTGAGCTGACCATTGGCATTCGACTTGAGCAGCACAGGCACCGGCGAAAGGATGTAGTACAAACCATCGATGTAGACTGGCGTACGAAACGATGTGGTCATCCTTACTGCGACGCCTGCTGCTGGCATCGAGTTCTGGTCTCGCACCTTGATGGTCGTGGTGTAGGACTTGAAGGACAGCGCTTTCTGTCTAGGTGGTGCTGCGAGTGCAATTGGTTGGCTTTGCCAGAGCTTCGACGTTGTATTTGTTGCCTGCGTTATGCGATTCAAAGCATTGCCGCCCGCTGTAAAGATTGTGTTTCCGCCATCGCGAAGGTTGACAAAGCTTGTGATGCGCTCGATCCCAGACATGACAGGCACTGGAAGTGTCCATGAGCTTGCGTCGGCCAGTTTGTCGATTGAGCACGAAGTGTAGTATACCACGTCGCTGCCGTTTTTGCCAAAGATCGTAGTGATGCCGTTGGAAAGCACAGCAACAAGGGTATCCGTGCCAGACAGGATATCGTTCGATAAGATCGGTTTGCCTGGCGTGCTGTCGTCGAGTTGCTCATCAGCGCTCCAGCGATACAACGTCGATTTGCTGACCACATAGAGATCAGAACAGCCGTAATCTGACGAGGTCTGATCGCCGTTCCTGGAAGCAGCAATAGCAGACGCCTCTGCCCCACCAGGAATGACGAGACGGGTAGGCATTGGAGGAGCCTCGACGCCCACATTTGGGTCCATCATCAAGTTGAAGAATGGCACGTATGCTAGCTGAGGCGCTCCCTGAATCGTTCCAGCAGTATACACGCCGTCAGAGAGTGCATTTGCGCATCGACCGACGCAGCTTGTGTACGTGCCCTCTTCAACGTCGAAGGGCAGTGCATGCGGCACCCAGAACCCAGTGGTAGACGAAGGGTCGATGATGTATCGAGAGATGGTCTTGAGTGGCGATGCAGGATCCTTGCGTATATCGACAATGATGTATTGATTACCCTGATCAGTCTCGGAGAGAAAGATGTCGGTGATTTGTACCTTGCTCGGCTTGTCCCTTGCATCAAACACATACTTGACCCATTGAGGGGACTTCGTCCAAGTCGCATTGCCTTTTGAGGGGTTTGAAAGAGAAACGAACAGCGTGTCTTCGCCGTCCTTTCTCAAGGCCATAGCCAAGCTGATCGAGCCCTCGTCCATGACACTCTGATTGACGCTGAAGGTTTGCACGGGTGCAGCACCGCCAAATGTATCGGCAACGACCTTTGAAGAAATGTCGCTGATTGTCCAGCCAGTGTGTGACTTTCCGACGTTCTCGTCGATGATGTTGAGAGCACCATTACTGTCCACTGCGAAGAGGAGCGCTGTGCCATCACTCATCTGCAAGGCTTGGAACTTGCCAGTTGGCTTGATGATTTCTCCTTGCACATAGTTCAGCATCATCTCGGTGGCGCTCGAGACTTGTACCTTGTCACTGACTTGAGCTGCGATCCGAGAGGCAAAGAAAATCCGATTGCATTAATTAGTGACAGGAGGACACAAGTCGATATCGCGACAGAAGCGTCTCGCAACAATTACAGCGGTTGAGAGGGGATCGTACCTTTGACCTGTCCATTAGCGGCAGCAGAGACAGTCGCATTGCTCGCATTCTTGGCCTGGATTTCCCACTGTGCAGGAAGTCCATTTGCGTTTGCACCTTGAGAAGCGGCACGATAGACCGCACTGGAAGCAGCTGCACTGGCTGGAGCCGCATCTTTTCGAATAGTCGAAATGGCCGCTTCGTGCCAAGGAACAGCTGCAGCAAGCACCATCTGATGCCTTGGCTGAACGGCGTGGATATCGACAGCTGCCCCTTGAGACTTGAATTGGTTGTCAGTCGGATTGACGTAGGTAATGCTGCTCACCAGATCTTTGTGATCAGAGAACGCGTGCGCCAGGGAACACGAACGACTTCAGCTTGTCGAACGGCATGGTCTTGATGGAGGCCTGTAGGAAACCAGAAGTTTTGTTCTTCAGGTCGTCAATCACGTCGTTAACGTGCGTGAAGAAATTGGCAATGCCGCTAGCATCACCACCGCTGGTATCTTCGTGGGTGGTGTGATCCTCCCTAGCCGGAGATGGTTTCAGTTCGAGAGTACCAACCGCTTGCGTCGACATGATGTAAATGTCGCTATACGTCTTGTTGAATGGAACTGCACCAGCTCCTGTGTGCGACCATTGACTGTACATGTTGACCTTGAGGTTCTGAATGATGGTGACTCGATCAGAGCCGCCTTTCTGGGAGCCGTTGACCTTGAACGTGCCAAAGTAGATCGCACAACTGTAGCTGGACGTGATGTTGAGTTCTCCATAGGTTGCGGCGTCGCTGTCGCTTGCACGTGCTTCCTTCGAATAGTTGAAAGTCGCAACAGGACCGTCGTTGTCAGTGGGGTAAGCCACGGTCGGCTCTTTACCAGGAGTAAAGCCAGCCGAGTAGTCCACGCCGCCCACCACGTTATAGGCGTGGACGGTACTCCATGGCTCCAGGCACGATTGTCTTGCTTGTGGGAGCAATTCGTTGACAACGTACTCAGCGATGATCGATTTCTTGATAGCGATGACACCACTCGCCGTGGAAATGTCCTGAGGATCGATCCAGTTCCAGTTGAAGCTCGTCGTTCCAGGCAGTTGATGGCCATTGACGGCACAGAGATAGTTGAGGGTAGTGGCTGCGACCTGCAAAGCGGAAGGGTTGCTGATCGGTTGTCCCGTCGTCGTGTCTACCACAGGGCTGACAGAGCGCTCCAGAGCTGTCAATTTCAGCGGTGACGAGTCTGCTGCTTGAGGCACGGCTGTGACGCTGATCAGCGGCAAACCTTGTTGCTTAGCTTGAGCGGACCAGAGATCTTTGAAGCAGACGCCGAGGAGGTAAGCAGCTTTCTCGTTGTCGACTCCTTTGAAAACCGGTACAGTCGACGTAACCGCGTTTTCTAAGTCGAAGAGCAGCTGCTGCAGACTGAAAGCTGTTCCCGAGAGATTGTTCAATTGTGCTAGGAGCGCCTTTTTCTCGTCTGGATGGTTGTTGAAGTAGTCGGTGTGTAACTCTTTGTCGAGGTCCTTTGAAACAAGGTCTACTTTCGTTTTGATAAACCAAGGATGTCCAGGAGGCTGCGAGTACCACTTCCAGCTTCCTTTGGCTGCCCAGCCGCCGCCTGGAGTGTATTCGATGATGGTCACGTCTTGGCAGTACATGCTGAAGTCGACGTTGCTGGCGCTGCTTCCAAGCGTCACGATGGGCTCTGGGAGCTCGATGCGAGCTCCTTTGCCAGGGACATTCTTGACGAGACCAGGAGGGACGCCAGCTTTCAGACGGATGCAGCAACCCAGACGCAATTCCTGAAACTTCTGAATGCGGTGATCATTTGGGTCGGTGCCATCGGGCACATCAAAAGGGTTGAGTCCTCCAGTCGCCCAGAGAACTTCTTGCAGAGACTTTCTGACGCTGGGCGTTCCAGTGTCGTCGACGGCAAAGAACAAGTAAGAATAAGGCTGGGTGTTCTTGGTGTTCATCAAATATTGCAGGAGGCCTGCGTTGATGCTTTCTTGGGTCGTCGACAAGACGAGATCGTAGCCATAGTGGGCATCGGAGAGATTGGATGAGTTGGGCGCCATGATGTCGACTCAAAACGGTCACGATTGCGATGAGTGAATGGTCGATATCGAAAGTGCTTGCAGAAGAAGGCTGCGTGGTTGCACAGGTGAAGAAGGTAGCACGTGAGTTGCTGTTGTCGAGTACCTTGACAAACCGAGGGAAGGATTGGCGCTCGAAAAGCAAGCATATATACGTTTCGCACCGCATGGTGCTTCCCACATAGTCGTGAGGTGTGTTTACCAATGGACAGCAGCCAGACTACACTGTGAACTTGCCACAACCCGAAACGAGAAGCAAAATGAAGTGCAGTGGTTCCCATTCATCTACAACGAAAATCTGAGCAGCAAGGCCGCCGCACTTGACTGACAAGCAGAACGAGAGAACGATGGCTAGGAGAACACGGGAAGCTGACATTGAATGTGTGTGAGCTAGCAAAGACATTATCCGAGCGGGATTGTTGAAGATGAAGAGCGCAACTAGCATTGCTGCACCGCTTGCATCAGGATACGCAGGTCAGAGTGGATCGCACAGAGTGAACGTGTGATACCGGCGCTCGAGCGAGAGACCGTGAAGTGGCGGGACTGACGACGTGCGATGTCATGTGTCCGAGGCAAACGAGAGCGGGATAAATGACGGAATGCGGCGCATGGACCTCATTGCTCATTACCAACTGACAACAAGCTTCGAGAAGTGGAGAATGAGACCGTGGGAAAAGAGATGTCACCCAGTCATTTGACACCAGCTTCGACAGGGGTCAGCAACACCTGTCTGAGAACGTGCTTTCGCAATTCCGCACAACGCCCAATTTCAATCATCAGCGGCTCGAAGGAAGCAATCCACAGAGTTTTCGCTCATCTTTGCCTTCGCCTTACCGAGCTGAAAGAAGTTCGGGCTCAGAACTATCCAACGGGAGATGGGTCGAATCTATCAAGGTCAATGGAATCGCATTTTGCAGATGATGCGAGGCAAGAAACGGCATCAATGGTTTTGGGATCGCTTGTAAGAGACAGCAGTATGGTTCGAACTCAGATTGTAGGAATGGGTGGCGAGACTCACTTGGGTCTCCATATCAAAATCGAACAACCTTGGTAACTCCGCCCATTCTGTCAATGGAAAGCATGTACGGCTCGGCTGGGTAAATGAGTCCCGTGCGGTGGACCCAGTCTGCACAATCCGTTACAACCCCGCTTTCTTACAGAAATGGAAGGCATGCGCTTCTTCGAAGACGCGGGCCGGCGGTTCTGGCGGCAAGAAATAGAAGGTCTAGTATAAGCATAAACTCTTGTCCCCCTTTGCGACGGTGTGTACAAGCCCGTGCGCAGGTTATGTGCTCGTTCTCCACACTGAGTTTCATTTGCCTTGCCACTCCTACAAGGTGCGACTGGTCATTGGTAACGGCCACTGATTGTGCGAGCAACCGCGATCCTCTTTGTGATTCGATTCCCACGCTAGTGCATGAACGCCCACCTTGAGCTATTCTACTTTGTATATACATGCGTTTCCTCGGCAGATGTGGCGGAGCTCCAAACACCGGCTGCACAGCAGCCACGTTCAAAGCTTCGGATCCGTACAGACGAGGCTTGCTCACAGCACAGCATAACTCAGCCGTTCGTGACCGAGAAAGTGCTGACAGCTCCGCAAATCGAGATGGCCGCACTGGTTGCACTGGAGCTATGCTCTATACAGCTTGCACATGACATTTGGAGCCAAAAGGATCGATATTGACGCACCCATCGCGTGACCGCAACGAAGAAGCGGCAACAGGCCTCGTGCCAGGAGCTGTACTGGCGGTACGATGTTCATTCACAGAGAGGGAAGCCATACCATTGATGCATTGCCGCCGGCCATCCAAAAAGCTTCTCGCGCAGTTAGACGGATTCAAGTGAGACATTTCGCACGTGGCAGGCTGGTAATTCACACGGCCGAGTGACGACACTCGTTATAAAACTGTGTTACGTCGAGGACAACTCCAGCAGGATCTCCGCCTGGCTTGCTCCGCCTGGTCCGACTCAGGAAATAAAAAAATAAAAAAATTCGCCGCCTTGACACGTCGGCTAGAGATCCGATCTAAGAAGGATCAGCTAGAAGATCTTTCGAACTTGCCGAACGGCCGCCACAGTCAAAGGCCGATTGACACGCAGCAACTGCGCCGCAGCACGAAGTGCAGGATCACATTCTTGACTGACTCCCTTGACGCTGATTCTCGTATCGCAACCGAAAGACCCCCTGCGTCGATGGATAGCGATAAGCAACTTTGCAAGTGAAAGTAAGGCTCAGCGTTCCTGTCTAGTGAAAGCCAGCGCATAGTAGGAAGAACAAAGTTGGCCACGCCCCTGTGTGGAAGGCTGTGCTGCAGCGCTCGCCCACCAAAAAGAGGCCATAAAGGGCACGTTTCACAGGAAAGCACGCCGCTGAGCTGATCGATTGCTAAAGATAACCACAGCATGTCCTGCTTCTTCTTGTCGGGTTCATCCGAGAATTTGGACCTCGGTGAAACTCGTCACGGTGTGGTAAGGCTCACCGAATCGCTCATGCTCGCTTGCTGGCGCTGTCACCGGGTTGCTCGTTGTCACATCATCATCGGCTGTGAAAAATTTCCCTCTTCTCCCTGTCTGACGGAAGCGGCCAAATCGGATAAAAAAAAAAAGAATTGGCGGGCAAGCAGGGTCTTGGAAAATCTTATGCGAGACGGCTAATTTTGAGATCAGCACGATCAGAGGGCCTGTGATGCCCGCAGCCAATCGATGCGGCTTGAGAATTCGCCGCCGCCCGAACGCATCGCAATCGGTCCCACCGAGTCAAACAAAAACCTTATCAATTTTGGCTCGCATGCAATCACAATCTTTGCTGCTGAGCAGACCCTCTGTCGCACGGCAATCCGTCGGAACAAGGCTCAGTCGCACTTTGGTACACTCCACCTCATCTTCACTCTTGCCTCTCTCTTCTCGTCATCTCCACAACAGCCCTAGTCGAGGCTGATAACTCCTTTATCGGCTCAGGATCTCCATCACGAACACCATCACCACGACATCCCATCAAGCACATCTCCTACCGTCTTCTCTGACGCTAGAAGGGGGCGCCTCTCTTCCTCTTTCCTTCGAGTAGGGAGCACCCAGCAACGACGTCGCTATGTTCAGCTCCATCGTGCACCATCCTTGCGAGATCTCGCTGCATCTCGTCTCGCAAGACATCTTCATCCATCCTCCACCACCCAACTCGGAGTACCCCGGCGATGACAAGACGCTTCGTGGTCTCGTCGAGATCAGGTGCCCCAGCGAGCGTCACATCCAAGGCGTCAAGGTCGTCCTGCAAGGGGTGCAGACTCTAGCGATACCCGAGAATGCGTCCTCATCCACTTCTTCAATACGATGGGAGGAGAAGGTCATCATGGAAAAGACGGTGGAGATCATGAATGACGGTACAGCAGGAGCCATCCCCGTCAAGGCATCACGTTCCAAGGGTAAGGAGAAGGAGAAGAACTGCAGCGTATCGGATGGCATTCACCTCGACAAGGGCATCCACGGCTTCGAGTTTGCCTTCATCATCCCTGCCTCCACGCCACCTTTCGAGCGCAGCAAGCACGGTCGTGTTCGCTATATCCTCACTGCTACTGCTCTGGGTGCTGGTCGGGCGAGGAACAACATCTCCACCTGGAAGGAGATCTTCATCATTCTGCACGTCAGCTCGGATGGCGGCCCAGCACCCTTGGATATCCAGTACCATGACGTGCACGAAGCACTTGGACCACTTTCCGTCTCTCTGACCTCAGCATCTCTCACCGTTGGAGGCACCGCCAATCTCAACCTCTATCATCCGGATCCACCTGCAGGACTCAATGTCCACGTCATCCGCGTCTTCTTGGAGCAGACCTTCGAGCTGTACAGTGACGTTCGCAAAGGCTGGCTCAAGCTGCCAACCGAAAAGCTGCGTCTTTGGGAGAAGGGTTACATGCCCTACAAGGCCAAGCAGCAGAATGACTCTGTTGGTCCCGAAGACTCGATTTGGATCGGAGATATGGAGAACGGCGGAGCGGGACGACCTGGTCGAGGAGCTGGTGCTGGACCTGCCAACCTGTCGCCCTTCGGCTTGCCACTCAACGGCTCCGTGTCGGCGCCTGTCACCCCGATGGAGCCGGCGACACCTATGGCTTACGACAACGGCTATCGCATCAAGTCGGTCGTCCGCCTGCCAGATGACAACATCCTCCGGCCAAGCACCGTTCGAGGCTCTCGCGCAGAGATCCGGGTCAGTCACGAGATGGGCGCCGAGGTCTTCTTCTCTCGCAAGGATGTACTGGATACGAGAGAAGACAGCGACAGCTTTGGAAAGCCCAAGGTCCAGGTCTTTTCCATGCGTAGGGCCACCACCATCCCTTCTTGCTGCTGCACATTCGACACCATTCACCTGCCGCCCTACTCGCTCGAATCGCCCGTCAACTCGAGACCTTCCTCTCCTACGTCATCCGCGCCATCCTCGCTCCGCAACTCGCACCCAGAACTCGAACACTGGAAGCGAACCACCACGCTCAACCACACGCTTCCCGGCTCTCGAGGTAGCTCGGCGTTCAGCTCGGCGCTCAACTCGGCTGCCAACTCTCGCGCCGGCTCGCGGGACACCTCGCCTACACGACACGGTTTTGCTTCTCACTTTACGGCGTCCGGTCGCAAGAGCCGCAACTCGAGTCCCACGCGCAACAACCGAGGCAGGTCGGGCAACGGTCTGAGCAGTATCGGTCTGCACGCACTCACGCCAGCTTCTGCCGGGCACATTGACCAGAATGGAAGCCACCGCAACCACGGCTATTCGACACCGAGATCGCTGCCGGACAATGTACCCTGGGCAGTCAGCTACCTTCCCGACCGTACAGGCACATCGCATGCGACCTGCAACTGCGGTCGCACCACCGAGGAGCTCACTGAAGCAGAACAGCGACTGCTCGAAGGTGTGCCGACTGCGCCGGGCGCCTGGGTCGAGAATACGGATGCCAACGTTCCTCCTCCGCCCTGGGCACCTCCTTCGAGGGCAAGTAGCCCTGTCAGCGGGTGGCACTACGCCAGCGGAGGTGGAAGGGAAGGATTCCGACCGCGTGGCAAGCTCGCCGAGCTCGAAACGCCTTATGGCAGTCCTTCCGCGTAGATTGCATCAGGCGGAGAACTCTGGTCGTTGAGAACACACCTCTCTTGCTCGCCCGATCTTATCGTAAAGGGTTCCCGCACTAAGGCTCGCACAAGAGGCCAACCACAAAGCATTGTTCACTTGTATTTGTATTCCGCATCAGCATAATCACAGCTCTCTCGTCTCCGCGTTCTACACATTGTGTGAAGTTGCGTCCAGGCACGAGATCAAGCCGTTCAGGCACCAAAATTGTACAAGTGGTCGTGGGACGAACGCGTTCGAACGGCCTTCAGGCACCAAATCCACCCTCTCAGGCACCGATCTTAGGAAATGTCGGTAGTGATACTCTTCATAACCTGATACTCGCCCATACCGTGAATGCTGCCCTCCTTGCCATACCCGCTCTGCTTCACACCGCCAAACGGAGCCTCGCAGGCGCTGAGCATGCCCGTGTTGATACCAACCATGCCCGTCTCGATGCGGGCCGACATGCGCGCCGCCACACGGAGGTCGTTCGTGTAGAGGTACGCTCCGAGCCCGACGTCGGAATCGTTAGCGATACGGAGGGCTTCTTCTTCGGTCTCGAACGTGCGGATGGCAGCGACGGGGCCAAAGGTTTCTTCGGAGGAGATCTGCATGTCGTCCGAGAGGCCGGTTAGGATGGTGGGTGGGTAAAAGTAGCCGCCTTTGTCAGGGAACGAGGAGGGTGGGGTGGGACCGTAGTAGAGCTGAGCACCTTTGGAGAGGGCGTCCTCGACGTGAGAGCGACACTTTTCAACGGCACGATCGGTAATGAGAGGGCCGAGAAGGACGTCTGGGTCCTCGCCATCACCTTGCTTGTACGTCTTGAGTTTCTCGGCGAGGGCGGAGAGGAACTTGTCGTGGATTCCGGATTGAACGAGGATGCGGTTGGCGGCCACACATGTTTGTCCTGCTGTGCGAAGCTTGCTCAGGAGGACGCCAGAGATGGCCTTGTCGAGAGAGGCATCGTTCATGACGATTACAGGTGAGTTTCCACCCAGTTCCATGCTGAGCTTCTTCAGCGTGCTCGCGCTCTGCTGCGCAATCAACTTGCCGACGCGCGTCGAGCCGGTCAACGAGACCTTCCTAACATCCTTGTGCTCGCAGATCGCCTTTCCGACCTCCGCGACGTTGTCAAGCGTCGTCACCACATTCACACACCCATCCGGATACCCAGCGCGCTTCACCAGCTCCGCAAACGCTAGCGTCGACAACGGTGTCTCCCCCGCTGGCTTGACCACACACGTACAGCCCGCCGCCAGTGCCGGTCCGATCTTCCTCGTCGCCATCGCCAGCGGCAGATTCCACGGCAACAAACACGCCACTACCCCGATCGGCTGTCGAATCGTCTGAATCCGCATATTCGGGTTCGCCGCGCTAATCGTCTCCCCCTGACACCCCACCTCGGCGACATTCGCGAACCAGCTAAGGAAGCTAGCAGCATACTTGACCTCCGCTTCGGCTTCGGCGCGCGTTTTGCCGTTCTCGCGAACGATGAGCGTGGCGAGATCGTCAATGTTGGCAAGGGTGAGGTCGTTGAGCTTGCGAAGAAGGTCGGAGCGGTGGCGAGCGGTGGTTTGCGAGAAGTCGCGGAAGGTGGATAGGCAGGAGGAGACGGCATCATTGACGTCGGCTGCATTGCATTCGGGGATGGTGGCGACGACGACGTCGCGATCGCCAGGGTAGAGGACGTCGAAGGTCTTGCCAGAGTGAGAGTCGAGGCGTTGGGAGCCAATGACGATCTTGGTGCAGAAGAGGGAGGGGTCTTTGAGACGGGATGCCTCGGACGAGGTGTGGCCGTTGGCTGACATGTTGGTGTCGTGTACCAGAAGCTTGCTGAAGGGCTTTGGTGATCTGTCTGGTGGTGGGAGTTGAGAACGATGGTGGGGCGATAGCTTAGTTGGAGGCGTGCCTGATGCTAAACTGGTGGGTCCTTATACGATTTGTGCCCAGGAATGGGATACTTCGATTATGGCTGCAGCGGGTCTGCTCCCGCAACTCGATGCTCGGCTTCGCGAGAGAGGTAGCATGACCGGCCTCTCTCGAATGCTTTGTGCGGGGTAAAGGGCTGCAGCAGCGACTGTGCGCATTTTGTGACAGGTGCGCAATTACGCGGGTCACACAGATCTTTCCCGATCAGCTCAACTCACTTCGATCCTCAAAATCGGCGATCAACAATTCGGAAGCGATGAGCCAACCACAACCGTCGCATTTCGCGTGTTGGCCAACTCCGTGTATCCTGCTCTCTCGTCACCATCCCTCTACCACCAACACAAAGAAGGCAGGAAAGGATGTCGCTCGCACGCACAATTAACGCCATCCGCAAGGATGGCATCAAGAAGTTCTGGAGGGATCTCAATTACATCGGTGATGCCAAGACCGGTCGTCTCGTTGGAATCGACAGGTAGGTCCTTCCTTTACCCCTATACACCTCTCGTGTCTTTCTCTCAGAGAGGTCGACAAGAGCGGAGAATCACAGAGCGCTGACCAGTGCAAGAGCTTGTCCATGGTGCTGATCGACAGGAACGGCAACAAGTACTACGAGAACCACAACGAGTTCAACCTGAGGCATCGATGGGTCGACTACGTGGCGGACAACGAGTTCAACGCATCGCAGGTGGACCCACTGTGGCACTCGTGGTTGCACCACATCCGCAAGGACCCTCCCCATGAGGATGCCGGTATTCAGAAGATGACCCAGTCCTGGATGACCGTAAGTTTTAGCCATTCTTGATTGGAAAGCAGCGGCACTCGAGTTAAGCAGACACGAGTTGTGGTTGTGTGTGAACAGGCACCACGAGAGAACATCACAGGCACCCGCGGCGGCTTCAAGACGTACAACACCGTCAAGCCCAAGATCGTAAGTTAGCAGCTTGTCATGGAGGCTTGGCTTGTCGAGCCATGCCACGTGTCTACGTGTACTGACCCGAAAGCATTTGCGACTCTTCTCATACACAGAACGCATGGGAGCCAAAGGTCGCCCAGCGAGGATGATCGTCTGTCTCGCCTTCTGATCCCGACCTGCAATGCATTTGATAAGACCTCGCAATCTCCGTCCGTTTGGCTTTTCCCGGTTTGGTGACCCCTCTGCATTCTGGATGATCCGCCAATCTCATCCTCAGTCGCCATGCTGAGAAGGAATCTCTCAGCAACACTCGAGCAGTCGAAGAACAGATCCAGAAGTAAAGCGATATAGCATTGTGGTTGTACAAAGAAAGCAAGTTTACATACGGGCAAGCACTCTCAAAATGTCGAGAGGATCGCTCTCATCCGGCTCCACCTGAACCATGCTTGCGCTGACATCAGCCTCGCTCTGGTCCGCATTCGCCGGTCTACCTTCCACCGACGGCTGCGGGATGGATCGCGATTCGCGCACGCCGCTGAGCAGCACTTCGAGACGCTCGTTGCCACCACGGCCGTTCTTGGAGCCCGCGGCGGTCTTGCGACGGCCTCGTTTGGAGCCGGATGAAGAGGTTCCGGCGATGGCGCTGCTGGACGAGGTGCGGTCGCGGAGAGCTTGTGCAGCGTGCGCGGAGACGGTACGGACGTATCGGCTGGCGAGTGATTCGAGTTGAGCGAATTGGTGCGACTGTGACCGCAGGAGGTCGACGTTGAACTCGACATCGTTCCACCTCGGATCGTGCTCTGTACCCTTAAGATCGGATTCGTCATCAGAACGTGAAGTGGCCGCTTTCGAGGTTCGGCCCTTCGAGCGAGATTTGGGCTTGACAGCTGCTGTGGCGTCCTCGCCTTGCAACTTGTGTAGCCAAGCGACGGCCGCCTCGGCATCGCGCAGCTGCTGCAGTCCAGCTTCGTCTAAGTCCTGGCGGTCCCATGCTATCACGTCGCCCGACTCTGCTGTGCTGTCTTCTTGGAGGATCGCCTCTAGTCTAGCTGTCTCGGCCTCGTAATCTTCTAGTCTTGTGAGCTCTTTACTCCAGGCTTGCGACTCGCTGCGCATAGCATCGACGACGGCTGAAAGCTGAGCAGCAGCCTTGCGATTCGACTCGTTTCGGGGATGTGGCTGCATGTGCTTATTGTCCGTCTGCGTCACGTGAGGCAAGGGGTTGAGAAGTGTCAGGATCGAGTTCTGGCTCATAGGGTCAGGTGCGAAGGCTGCACTGCTACTTACCTCGTCGTTCAGCCCCATCCAGCTGATGCCAAAGGCTCCTTCGTTCAGGTCCGTAAGAAGCTGCTCAAGGACTACAGAGAGCTCGGAGTTCCTCGATCGGATAAGCTCCAATTCGGCCTCGGTGAAGACAGGGAGCTCGTTGGGCTCCTTTGCTTTGCCTTTGGACTTCTTTGCAGCGTCGCGGGGACGGGCTGGCAATTCGCTTTTGCCGATAGCAATGTCGAGCGACCGTTTGAGAATCCAGCCTACGAGATGCTTCATGCGCACGACAGGCGGCAGCTGATCGCTGCAATGTCGGAAGAGCTCATAATCCGGTACGTCGACGTGGGGATGGGCGATGGTGCCGTCGCGCAAGGATGAGACACGCCGTTGACCTTTGAGAGTGAGACTGGCTCGGCGTGACTGTTGCTCGGCTTCACGACCCGTCGGACGGCGAGGCTTGCTCTCGAGACCTGCACGGAAAGCCTGGTTCCTGCGAATGATGGGTGTTTCGCCTCCAGCCTCATCTGGCAGTGGCTCAAAGACGGTACGGCTGGAGAGCGTTGTTGGCTGGACTTTGCTGGGAGCTCGACTTTGGGCGGATGCTGACGTTGATGCTGCGGATGATGATGACGCGGTTCCATTCTTGCGAGCGGGTTCGCGGCTGAAGACAAAGTCGTCGTCAGACTCGTCGCCGAGGGCTGTAAGGTCAAAGGCAAGAAAAAGAGCGTAAGGGTCGGCTATTGGTTGGGGGCGGGAGTTCAAGACCAGAAGCACTTACTTTGACGAAGCTTTCGCTTGGACTTTGGAGGCTCGTCGCGCCGGCTTGTCGCTGATTTGAGTTTGCGGGCAGCCGCTTCCGCGTCTTCTCTCGCTCTTGCGGATGATGTTGACGTCTTCACCGGTTGGAATGCGCCCATGCTAATGTCCAGTCTACGAGTGTCATCGCCAGCAATGGTGTCATCGAGAAGATCTTCGAGACGTCGCTCCTTTCTGTCTACCTTCTTGTTGGATGCATTTCGCGCTGCTACGGTCGGGATGACGCCAGAAGATGCAGCTGAAGAGCGAGTGGAGGAGGATGCTGAGGAGGAAGAGGTAGCTTTTCGTTTAGACGAGCTGGACGCGGCGCGAGCATCGGCTTCATCAGATAAACTGAGCCGCGTTGATCTGCGGGATGGAGCGGGCATGCTTCTTCAACGTCGCAGGCGGGAAGATCGTGGCGGTGCAATGGTAAAAGATGAGGGCCTGGCGTGCGGCATCTGTGTGTGATTGCAGTGAGGGCAACGAAGGTCGGGCGCCGAATGGGAGTGATCTGTCGCTTTCTTACTGCGCTGCTATCGGAAGCGTACCCGTTCGTTGCGGTGATGAGAGCAAAGGCAACGCGGACGCGGACACGACGATGCGGCCAATGCGAATACCGCGCGTGTGATGTTGTCGGAAGCACCGATACAGCGGCGAGGATGTCAGATGACCTCTCAATCGCAGTCGGAAAAGTGACGACTCTGCTGTGTCCGCCTTCGGAAGCAGCCGATGTGATGGTCCACCGGCGGGCGTAGGTATGGATGTGATCGTATCACACGTCTGAGAAGGAGTTGCCGATGGATCATGGATTCCGTCGCGTGAGTCTCTGAGAGGCCACGCTTGGGTCAGGCGCCTGTGGAAAAAGCGTGTTTTGGACAGTGAGACCCAAATCTGCACCCTGTGTCGACCCGCAGAGTTCTTTGACGCGTCTGCCTAGCATCGAAAAAGGCTAAAAATGTTAGGCCTCCATATTCTCCTCTGTTAGCAAAAAAAAATTCCTGTGCTCAGAAGCGACATCGAATGCCTGCCCCGCTCTTGCCATGCACGATCTGCCCACTAGCGGAGCACCTCATTGATTAGGGTTTGCAGGCTCATCTGAATTGTGAAAGCCGATCAGATAGGTTTTAAGGGCGCCCTGACGAAGGAGGAAGGAAGAAGGTCCCTCCAAGCGGTTGTCACCCCGCCAAGCCTGCTGCAGCACAGCCAACTTGCCCCGATGCACAGTCTCAGTCTGCAGCTGTCGAGCATGAAACCAATGCTAGAGAAGAGACAAATTCAAAATGGCAACCTGGAGCTTTCCTCAGGCTGCCCACCTCAATCCCCGCGCAGACCCCTGACGATCTCCAAATTAGGCGGAAAGCATCAGCGCAGCGCCTAAGTCAATTTTCGCCCATTTATCGAAAAGCAACTTCCAGTTCGAGCCAAGTTGAACCGGAGGCCATGCAGCTGCTGCTGATACACTTGCCGGTCTCAAAGCCAAAAATAATCGCAGCGCGTCTTGGCTTCCCTTTGGTGGCAGCCAGATGCCGGTTGTGTTCTGCGACTTGCTTCGCAGCAGCGCCTCGGCCTCTCGGTTTCGTTTGTCCAACTCGGATCCCAACCCAACCATCATCTACATCTTCTCGTCAGGTTTGGACAGCACTCGGCTTGGTGCATTGCGTCTTTCATTGCACAACACCTTCAAGTGACGACCTGGAAGCAAGGTGCCTCTGTCGCACGCAACGAAGCACTCTTCCCACAAGCCCGGCTTCAAACCTCGATACCGACCAACAGATCGCAAGCCTAACGCCTCGCGCTTATTTTCGCATGGATGTGCTGTCTTCTGTAGGACATTCGTGCACGCTCCGCCGACGCATGCGAGCTCAGCGACTTGCATTTGGTAACACAGCAAACATCTTGTGATCCCTCATCCTAGGGCCAATTCACAGCGACGTCAAGTCTTCACGACCATGACCCAAGTCGACATCAGCACTGCACCTCTGGGCCAAGCCAATGGTCGGCACGCAGGAGATGTCTCCGAGTTCTCGGAGGTCTCGTTCGCTTCCAACTTGACCGAAGATCAAGAGGCCGAGCTCCTGCCACCACAACATCCTACAAAGGCATCCTCATCCCAATGGTCCGAGCCAGACTACAGCTTCGAATCGCCATCGAGCTCTATCAGGCCGATCAGCACCTCAAACGCAATGCACAAAGGCAAGCAGCCGAGCAACGGCCTAGCCGTCGATGCTGATCCTCAAAAACTCAGCCCAATCGACGAGACGTCAGCAGCAGGTTCATCTTCCCGCAGTTATGCAGAGGCATACAACTCATCGGTGAACGAGTACATGCAGAATGACACGCCCCATCTGTATCAGGAGCGCGGCCAGTTTGACTCGTCCGACATCGACTCGGCCCCTTACTCGCCTTCCACATATCCACCGACCAGCGAAGAAGACTCGGAAGCCAAGCGCGTTCAGAACAACTTGGAACGCTGGGCTCTAGAGGAGCGCCGAAGACGCAAAGCACAACGCACCTCAAAGATCGCATCCAACCGCTCATCGACCGTGTCCAATGCAGGCGCCGGCTTAGCCCATCGGCTCTCGATGTTGCGCCCAGCTGGGAAGATCAACAACAACAACAACTTGGGTTCCGGCCCGTCCTCCGAACGTCTCGCTGATGAAGTCAACGCCAGTCCAAGAGCGCCATACGACACCGCACAGGCAGGGAGAGTCCGCGAATCAACATCGCGTCGAGAAGGTGCCGGCGTCGGTGCCGCTCGAGGGATACATCGGTCGACGAGCTCCGATTCGCTCGACAGTGCTCGATCGCTTGGATCGCTGGCGTCGGACGATCATCGTCCCAACAGGAAGCTGCCGCCCATCGGCTCACGAGTCTCGTCCGCATCCGAAATCAAGGATGGTGGCCGGGACAGCTCGGGAGCTCCTCAAGGTCTGGGTTTGCGCGCCAATGGTAGTGCCCACGACCCTTTCCGAGATCCTTCCGACGGCAGGATGAACGATACATATTCCCGTCCGTCTCCACAACGATCTTCGCTCAAGCCGACTCCGACAGCAACACGCCCCATCGTCACCGTGGGGCGCGCATCCAGCATCCAGCGTCAAGCTTTGGAGGCAAGCTACCGAAACAACAAGGGCAAGGGCAAAGGGCGGTCGATGCCGACGATTGTTGCGACCGACACCGAAGCTGAGGCAGAGGCGGATGAGTCTTACGGTTCTGATGCACAAGTCAGTAATCCATTTGCATCGAGGGAAGACCACCGCAGCAGAACTGCGTCCACCACGATTCTTCAGGGAGGTCTCGATGAGGAGGTGGCGATGGAATTTGGCGGCAGGAGCGCTCGGGGGCTCGACACACACGGCGACCTTGGCGAGAGCACACTGGATTCCTACACCGCGCCTCAGCAGTCACGAGCACGCTCCTCAACGAGCAGCTCAAAGTTCAGGGAGCTTGGCATTTCGCAGGAGGACGATTGGATAGAGACGGTGGGACGAAGCATGAAGAACAGCACCAGGAAGATGCGGATAGCTAGACATGCGGATGCCGACGACGAATCGGAAGAGCGTCGCAAGCCGTGGTGGACCGAGCTGCTGTGTGGGTGCAGCCGTGATAGTGACGATGATGAACAGGTAAGAGCTCCGCTTTCAATTGCCTTCACACCGTGCGATACGTGCTAACGACTTCATCCCTCTTTCGTCCCTTCATCTGCATCTTACCCCCATCCAGGCTGGACGAACAAACCCAATGGAATAGCAACCTCCCACCGTCACGTTCTTCTACCGCCGTCGAGCAATACAAGCCACGAAACTTTTCTCATCCGCAGGTCTGAACAGACACACGTCTCTGAGCGAATCTGCACCTGCGCAAGTCGTTTCATATCACTCGAACTTGGACGCCCAACGTGCTCGACCCGATAAGCACGCACCAATCACCCAATGAAATCCGACCGAAGAAGCACCGTGACAGCGCCGAAGAAGTCCTTTCTACCTCAAGCGCAGGTGCGATGCCATGAGACAAGTCTCAAGATTGCCAAATGTGGGCGCAACTCTGCTAATCTGTGACTTTTTTCTCGCGGAAGGAGGCACGCCTGAAGATGAAACGCGGACAGCAGCGCGAGGCGCACCTAACCTCCTCCACAGCAACTTTTGGCCAGTCACACGGTGCACGGAGCAATCCGACTCTTGGCCATGAAGCTCCCTCTGGCGATGTCACGGCGCAAAAATTGGTGATTGGGGATCAGACACAGGCGGCGCTTTGACCTGCGCTAGAAGAGGGGGATAGGAACTCTGACTTTTGCCCTTGCCCCCGTTGCCCCTTGATCCAGTTATAAAAGGGCGTTGCGGATGGCCCGACCTCCTTCTCGACCTACCAGCACCACCCATCAGCCTCCCCCACCCATCTATCAACATCATGGCTACGCAGCCCTTGCCGACCAGGCCCTTGGCGCATTCCAGGCGCTCGGCATCGGTCTCTCTCGCCAACAACACGTCGTCATCCCCAGCCTCGATCCGCCACACCCGCTCCGCCCTCAGTCAGCCCAATCCTTCCCTCGTCTCAGCGGATTACGAAAGCGACGCAGACGAGTCTGGCTTGTCGGAGACGGACGCCCTGACGCAGCTTCGGGGCTACGAATCCAGCAGCGACCACGATGAGGGCGACGCTCCGGCCAGCAGCGACGACGACAGCGAAGCGGGGGCGGATGACGACACTGATTCGCGCCATGCCAACACGGACGACACGGACGTAGACCTTCTCAATGAGGACGACACCTACCTGCAGGACCTGGCCAGGTCAGCAAGGGTGGCGTCCCAGACACTTTCGCAGGCTGACCCCGATAGGCCTACCGTCCCGCTTCGTCGACTCGAGAACGACCCGAACGCCGCCTTCTTCGCGCACCTGCTGGATCCGGTGCTGCGCTCGGACCTTCGCAACAGAGAGTTCTCCGAGTTCGTTCCTCATCAGCATCGGAACACCTTCGAAGTCGACAAGTGCGAGATCAAGTCGTTCTTCCGGATCAGGGCTCAGAAATTCGTCGACATGGTGAGTTCATTCTTTGCAGTCAATTCTTCTGTATGCGTCAAATGGCAGGCAACTCACTTTTCCTGACTTCATCTTGAAAGTTCGAGCTCTATCTATACACTGTGCGAGCAGTGAGACGCGATGATGCGCTCCTCAATGTAAGTCAGGGACCATTCCTTGCGCCGCAGTCCGAATTCTGTCTCTAACCGTGTCTTTCGTGCTGTACTTGATCTCCCTTGCAGTCCTTCGAGTCCCTCCTGGCAGAGCTCATGGACTGCTTCGATCACCCGCACGAGGTGACGGGCTGGAATCCCTTCGGCGCCCTGGCCGATCTTGTCGACGCTGGAGCAGTCGTGCGAACTCCGCGCGTGGTCAAGAGCTGCTCGCGCCTGACGCTGGGAGAGGACTGGGGAAGATTCAGCGAGCACGATCAGCGGCGCGTCGGCATCGTACTTCTTTCGCGATTATATCAGCTTCACTTCTGGAGGATGGCGGAGATTAACGAGCTCTTGGGACGCTGGTCAGACAAATTCATCCACGACTCGACCTGCCTCACCTGCAACACGGATCCCTGGGAGATCTTTCTTCTCACCACGGTCCTGAGCATGGTGAAGGAAGGTACGCGGTACATCGACGTTGAAACGGCGTCCGACACGTCTTCTGAAGGGCCCGACAGTCCCAGCAACCATGAGATGGAGGTTTCCGAATTGAGCGACAACGACGGCGAGCCGGACGACCATCAAGGCCAAGACACGGACTCGGAGCGCGACGTCGCCTCTGAGCTCGGCGAACGGCTGGACCCGCGTGTAGTACACATCGACGACACGCAGGAGCCGCCTCGAAACGAAACTGCCGGGTTCCAATCGCGCCAGCGCCTGCTGCGCAACTACGGGCCCAACGCCTACGTCCTTCGCATCGTCAATATGGACGAGCTCGGCAGCGGCCAGTTCGAGCGGGCGACCATGAAGGTGTGCCCGAGCTGCGGCTACCGATTCGACGGCAATGTGCCCGAGCCCGATACGCGCTTCTACCACGATCTCGAGCGCGCGATCTCTGTCGCCAGACAGCAGATCGCCGCTCTGCTCGAGACCATCGACCTGCCCGAGGCCGACGTGGTTGACGACGAGGAGGATGACTAGCGCGCGCGCCAATTATGTCATTGACGGTCTCGGGTCATGTCTTTTAATCTCATGTCTCTGCCTCACGATGCGGCTTCGGGACGGGAGGGTGATCAGCGATGCGAGTCGAGGTGTGAGAGCGTCCATCCAACGTGAGAAGCTCCCGATCGTGACCTGGAATGCACACATGAGTTTCTGACGATCCACGACTCGACTCGTAAAGACGGTCAATTGGAGGAGTCACTCGTATCCACAGTCATCGGAAGGTATCGTTGAACAAGTGGTATTGCTAAAGTCGATAATGTCACATCTCGTGCGGTGAGAGCACGGACCCAAAGAAAGTACACTGATAGAGGTGGTGATAAGCTGATGGGGAGGAGGAGGAGGAGGCGATCGGCGGTGGAAGATGACGACGAGTTGAGGCGGGGGGACTAGCGACCGAGGAAGGGATCTTGTGCGTAGTCCTGGTACAACGGACGCGCCAACGAGTTGATGGTGACCTTTTTGTCCATCTCGATGTCCTCGATGAGCGCCTCTGTTGGTGTTGTAGTGGACATGAGTCCGTGATGAGTGGTGGTGGCGATGCAGATATGATGAGTGGTCGCGGTCGAATGAGTGATGCGGATGGAGGCGCGTGACGAAGATCAGGAGCGGCCGTCGAAGGAGCGGCAGAGTCGATGGCGGCGAGAACAAGACGCAAAGAGTGGCGATGGCGATTGTCGAGAAAGTGAGCGATGATGTCGAAACCCGACGATGTAGATACGATGTTGCAGAGGAGCGTGGTGCAAGAGAGGGACAGAGAAGAGGGGACCGCGAGGAAAGTCAGTGACCGTTGCTAGTAAGAGTTGCCTGGTCGTGCGGGCAGCAGCTCGCCATCAAGCCTACTCACCCATCGAATCGTAGTTGTACTCGGGGCGGACATAGCCAAGGACGACAACACGAATCTCGAGACCGTAAAAGTCGGATGCAAACTCGTGGAGAATGTGCACCTCCTGTGAGAACGAATGCGGAAAGAAAGGATGTCAGCGCTGAGCCCTGTGCTGCATGAACCCAGATGCAAAGGCTCGTTACTCACAGCAGTCTTACGAGTGTTGTTGTAGAACGGGTTCCAACCGACGCTCATGACCATTGGAAAGACGCGAGAATCTTCGGGTCGTAGATGAATGCGCTTGGTCTTCTTGCGTGCTCCGGCGGTCAATCGACTGGACGAGGAGCCCGACGAAGCCGACGCGCCATGCGAAGAGGCTGCACCGTTGCTGAGCTCCATGCGGCTGACCTCCTCCTCCTTGTCTTGCCTCTTGGCGCCTGCCTCGAGAACCGAGATTGGACTTGGCTGACCCCGGCTGTTGTGTCGAGATCGTGAGAAGCCACTCTCGAGGAAGCCCTCGCTTTCGCCAATGGGACTTGCGCCAAGCACCACTTCGTTGTCTTCGTCGTCCACGTCGACGGCGGCAGATGAGGCAGGGTCGACATCGTCCGAGTCGGTGAGCGAAGGGTCGTCTGGATCCTGTGGCAGCACGCGAGCATATCCAAAGTAGACGCCCGTTCGTGAAAGCGAGGAGCCTGGCTCGACGACTCTGGAGGGCAGATTTGCTGTGGGACAGCCAAGGTCCTTGGAGCCACGACCGAAGCCCTTTTCGACGTTGCCGCGCAGATAGATAGGGTAGGGCCTTTCGGGAGCATGTGGCCCGCACACCTGAGGACGCTGACTAGGCGAGGTGGGCGACTTGATCTTCTGTGCTTCTGTGGAGTCTGACATGGTTATCGAGCTGATATGCTAGATTCTGGCAGTGCGAAATGGAGCGTGAGAGCCGACAAGCCTACGAGTATCGAGCAAGCGGCGGCGTGGGAAAGCGACGGAGTGACGATGGTCGGGTTGACTCCTGGTCGGCTCAATGCGAAATGCTTGCAAGTCTGCCTGCAGCTCGGGACGATGCCGATGAGAGTGACAGTGACAGGTGACAGATGAATGGCGGACCGAGGCCGAAAAGGATGCCGCGTCTACGTTCTGCTGTTGGGCAATTTCGGCGCTTCCGAAGCTGATCGATCGAGCTACGGAGGATCCGTGAAGTTGCTGGTTGGGAGCGCAAGGACGTGTGCGGCGGGGCCGAAGATAAAAGCGTTGACGAGTTGGAAGAATGCGTCTGAGCGCAGCGGAACAATGATGGTCGAGCAGAATGCAGAGAGACCGAGATGACAGCAGTGATGAAGGTGAAGAAGCTCGAACTGAGCCGACCGATCGCTGAGAAGGAAGCGAGGAGATAGAGAGAGAAAGAAGGTAACACTCGCAAAGATGGCTCAAGCGGCCGTAAGAACGTTAAAGGCGAGCTGCGCAGCGGGATACGGCTAAGGAAGCGCCTCTTTGAGGCATGACAGTCTGTCAACTGCTTCTTTTCGGTAGCTCGCACAGATCCTTTCGCGCACCGACCAAAGTGCCGAGCAACAGCCGTACGCCAGGGATTTCTCAGTCTCGAAATTTCGAGATTGGCAATTCTGGGTTAACCATTCCATCGCGCAGTCGTGCCAGAAATTGTGAATCGCTGGTGATCCGCGCGGCTACCATCGCTTCCGATCAGCAGCCCGGCTTGCCTTGTTCCTTGTCCGTTCTCACGACATCTCTTCACTCCGCTTCCGTTGAGCGCCGCATCACCGGGGTCGTGTAGCTTTGAACAGCGACGTCTTGACGCTCGGTCTAACATCATCGATTCGGACGATAATCATACGGCTGCACGAGCTATCACGTACCGGTCCACAAAGCATCCAATTCGGTCAATCGGTCCACCGTCATGCGTGCGTCGCGGCCTCGAACGATGAGACCGTCAAAGCAGACGAGGCACAGCCCCCTGGCAAGGATCGCGCTAAGGAAGCATGCTCTTCATGAGCGGAGACGAGGGTGGGTGCAGCACCGCCTCCGCGCTAACTCTATGGCCTGCAGCCTCCTACATGAACTCTATGCGACAATGAACCCTGTGCTGCACGCGACCAAGAATACGTCCATCGATCAAGGGTGCCAGTCACACAACTGCAATTCCGGACGCCCCCTCGGATTTCGCTGTCGCCTACTGTAACCGAGACACGCGTGAGCATCGTGGTTCAACAAGAGGGCCTCGACTAAGCACCTTGTCGGCTTTCATCCCCAAATGGAGTGCGGCTCACGATAAGCGCACAACGCCAATTGCCCTCTTCCGGCTTGGTCGACATCAGGGGATCCAGCGACCCCGAAATCCGAACAGCTGTTGCCTCCCGAGAAGCTGTGCAGGGATCAGCGTGGGCAGCGTCGCAAATCACATGGGATCGGCGAGCTGAGTTGAGGTCGGAGTTGGGACTGCTCATCCCGACGGGGCCTTGGCGCCCTTCGCTCTTCATTTCGGCTTCCTCTTCAATGCATCGATCGTCTTTCGTGCTTTTCGTGACGCTCCCTTCGCGAGAGCTGATGAGCAGCAGCGATGGTGGCTGATTGCCACTAAGGCGCCGTGATGCGGTCTCGCTCGGCAACGGCTTGCTTCGCATGTTGGCTTTCGAAACGGCGGTGTTTTGTCGCCATGGTCTTTGACTTCAAAGGAGCTACTGTACCACTTCGCTGAACGCCGAGCTGCTGAAGTAGGGATGCTTGACTCTCGACCCTTCGATGCCCGGCCACTCCCTTTGTCTCGAACCCTGTCCTGGTTGCAGCGTTTAGCGACCTCAAGCATGAATCTCAACTTATGAAGGAACACGGATGCAGTCGTCGGAATATCCCGGTAGGACTGCGAGCGACTGCTTCTCTTTGCAGGTTCATCGGGCCATCCGTCGGAACACAATTGCACGCCTTCTTGCCTCGAGGCTCGTCTCCACCGCCATCTTTCTCGTTCAATCGACTGCCCGACAGAGACGACTTCCATTGTCTTGTTCGAGCAGCCATTGGCTGGTGCGCCGAGCTGCCAACCACATCCAAGCAAATTCTTCTTTCTCGGTGTCTTTCGCGGGATCGCGAGATTGGCCTTTCTGGAAATCGATTGTCGAAATTGAGGCTGATTAAATCACCGAGCTAAAATCGGCACGATCCGCCCTCTAGCAATCGCGATAAATCACGTGCAACAATATCTAACATTCATGGAAAATTGATTGTGCTGGACGAGAAGAAATGCAAGTGACTCGAGCTGCTGCATGAAACGTGTTCTTCCGACAGACAAGCACTCGAGCCATCTCCTTCGTCTCGACGAGCGACTGTCCTTCTTGTCTTACATACCACACCTGCCACAACGATGAAGTATCTCAGCACAAGAGGTGGCGCCGAACGTCTCACCTTCGAGGAGGCCGTCCTCACCGGTCTCGCCCCCAACGGAGGTCTCTTCATTCCGGCTCAGGTTCCTCAGCTGCCCGCCAACTGGCAGTCCGACTGGGCCAACCTCTCCTTCCCCGAGCTCTCGCACCGTGTCCTCTCCCTCTACATCCCTGAAGATCCCGCTCAAGGAGGCATCCCATCCGCAGACCTCCAAAAGGTCATCAACAAGTCGTATGCTACCTTCCGACACAAGGAGACCACTCCGCTCGTGCGTCTCGACGACAAGGAGTGGTGCCTCGAGCTCTGGCACGGTCCCACCTTTGCATTCAAGGATGTGGCACTGCAGCTTCTCGGCAACCTCTTTGAATACTTCTTGCAACGCAGAAATCAGGGCAAGCCCGAGGAGCAGCGCGAGAAGCTCACCATCGTCGGCGCTACCAGCGGTGACACGGGCAGTGCAGCCATCCAGGGCGTCCGTTCCAAGGAGGACATCTCCATCTTCATCCTCTTCCCCGACGGCCGTGTCAGCCCCATCCAAGAAGCACAGATGACCACCGTGCTCGACGACAACGTCCACAACGTCTCGGTGCAAGGCACGTTCGACGACTGCCAGGACGTCGTCAAGGCGCTCTTCTCCGACGCCGAGTTCAATGCCAAGCACCGCCTCGGCGCCGTCAACTCGATCAACTGGGCCCGCATCCTCGCACAGATCGTCTACTACTTCTCGGCCTACTTCAGCTTCCGCAAGCAGCTCGGTCTGTCCGCATCCGAGCCTACGCCCAAGGATCTCGAGTTTGTCGTCCCTACGGGCAATTTTGGTGACATCCTCGCCGGCTACTACGCAAAACGTATGGGTCTGCCCATCTCGCGTCTTGTGGTGGCTACCAACGAGAACGATATCCTGCAGCGATTCTGGGCCACCGGTCGATATGAAAAGTCAAGCGGATCCTCCACCTCCTCCTCGTCGTCTGCGCAGACCGAACCAGCACAAGGCTCCTCCGACGGTGCTCAACAGGGTGGTGTGCGCGCCACCCTCTCGCCAGCGATGGACATCCTCGTCTCGTCCAACTTCGAGCGTCTCCTCTGGTACATTGCATACGAGTCGCAAGCCTCGTCCCACACCACTGCTTCGGAACAGGAGAAGGAGGAGGCAGCGGGGAAACAGCTCGCCTCGTGGATGCAGTCGCTCAAGAACCACGGCACGATGTCTGTCACCGACGAACAGCTCGCCATCGCACGACGCGATTTCGCCGCCGAGCGTGTCTCCGACCAGGAGATCCGCGAGACCGTTCTGCAGTACTTTACCCGCCAACCCACCTCGGAGTACCCCGCCGGTTCGTACCTCGTCGACCCGCACACGGCAGTCGGGTTCAAGGCCGCCGCCAACGTCAGCGGTGCGGAGAAGGCGCACCAGATCGTGTTGTCAACCGCGCATCCCGCCAAGTTCGCCGAGGCGGTGACGTCGAGTCTGGAGAAGGCAGGGGCGGAGTTTGACTTCGAACGCGACGTACTGCCGAAGGAGATGTTCGGGCTTTTGGAGAAGGAGAGGCGGGTGACCGGGGTGAAGCCTGAGGGCAAGGAAGGGGTTGAGGGGTTGATCACGGCGGTGAAGGGGGTGATTGAGAAGCAGGCGGATGTGATCAAGGCTCGTGCTGCCTCGGCGAACACTGCCAGTGTGTAGTTCGTTCGTCACTGTATCGTTGGCTTAGATCCTAACGAAGAAGCTCCTCAGGATTCATGTTCAGCTCGATGTGACTGTGTCTATTGAGAGAAGGGTTGCATACAGTCTCCATATGGAGGAACGAGCGTGAGAGAAACGAGGAAGTGTATTACGTAAGCCTGATCCGCAGCGCGTTTTATTGGTCCTTTGGAGTGTGACAGCTGAGAAGGAAAAAAAAAAAAGGTGGAAGAAAAGCAGGATCGTCTGACGGAATCATCCTTCCTTCTCAACCCCATCTTCGACATTCAACGCAGTGACGACCTTGACCTATGCGACGAGGTTGACACGACGATGCTCATCCGGAACGCGCAGCTGTGATAGCACCTGCTCTGTGCACGATCGTCTCGCCTCGACATCATCTCCGCCTTCACTTGCTTCCGACGTTCTACCTTGGCCCTGTCATCGGCCGACTGCAACCTGAACAACCGCCTCCTCTCCATCCCCTCTCCTCGCTTCACATCTGCGAAGCTCTCCCTCTATTCCCTGAGTCCACCCCGTCCATCCCTCCCCCACTCCTCCTCTCCCACATCGCCATCACTGGCTCTTTCGAAGCCCCACGATCTAGCCTCTCTTGCCTCTTCCGAGAGGGGAGATTGTAGGCTCATAGATTGTTTGTTTATGGGGTCAAAAAGTTTTATCTAGCCTATATCGATATGTTCGGGCAATATTAATGGTCGTGTGTTGGCTTGGTTCAAACGCCCAAAGGCCAATGCACACTACCCAATTGCTCTACATCCCCCCGCTTTCCCCTGCATCTCTTTGCTTTGAAGCTGTTTCCGGCGGACTCAGAGCGAACGGTTCTTCCAGCCTTCGGAACGAACGTTCTCCACGTCGAGTCGGGTGTCTCGGAGTACAGCGATACGACAAAGCGTAATGACAACATCTCCAACAAAGATCAACGAAAGTGCTTTGGATTGCAGAAACGGATGTGAAGTGTAACGAACGAGTGTGAATGTGGATCTTTGACGAGCGCCGAACGATAGAGCGAGTGAAGTATACGAGCAAGTGCCGAATCATCGACAATGGAACATGGACCTTATCGACCAGGACCATTGAAAGTCATCGAAGCGCCCGCGCCAGCCGAGACGATGCCCATAGCCTTCTTCCAGCCCATCCCTTTACCCTTACCTTCCGCCTTAGCGACGTCCTCGATGGTGGCAGGTACGCCTTCGCCCCCCACCGCTGCGGCACCGGAGACCATGGCCGGTCTGGCTGGTCCCCAAGTGGCAGGGAGGGGGCGGAGGGCCGACGCTTCAGCTACCAAGGGGGAGGTGCGGGCGAGACCGTAGAGGCCGTTCTCGGATGCGGCGACACCTCGACCTAGGGTGCTGACACGACCTTCGTAGCGGGACAGCCCGCCTAGTCGACCAGCGGATCCAGATGTCGAGGCTGCTTCACCGCCGAGACCGCCGAGTCGGCCAGCGGATCCAAGGCGCGATGCAGCGCCAGCACCGGCTTCGGAAGCGGTGGCTCCTTTGCCGAGGAGGGAGGCTGCACCAGTACCGGCTTCGGAGGCAGCACCCCTGCCCAAGGCGGATGCGAGACCGGCTTCAGCTTCCATCAGCACCGGAGCCTTGGTGAGAAGGGCACCTGCCGTTTCGGCCTCGGCAGCGGCTGCGAACGCTAGAGGGGCACGCTTCTCGAGCAGAGTGCCTCGGTGTCGCTTTTTGAGGACAGGATCTCCCCCTGCTCCTTCGTCATCAGAGGTTGCGTCCTGAGTGGACCCCGACTCAGCTCGAACGGGGGAAAGACCGCCACCGACCCCTCCTGGCGAGGAGTCGCGAGCTCCTGCGAGGGAAGCAGCGTTCTGCACTGCAGCGCCACGGCTGACGTCCGCAGGCAAAACCGAAGACAGCCCGTATCTCACCCCGCCAACCGCATCGTTTGCGGCTCCAGCACCAACCGTTGGACCCCTCTTCGACTCGAGGTAAGCGGTGTACAGATCACCGCCAGGGATCATCGGTCCGCGCGTGTCAGCGTTGGGAGTCACAATGGGTACCGGCTTGTGCTTCTGCTTGCTCGCGACGAAGAGGTTGCCAGCCAGGGTTCCGAAGAACATCGCCGTGCCTCCGATGGACATGGCGCTGCCAAGACCGGGTGTGCGTTTGGAGAGCGATGCGTCTCGCTTCTTGAGGACGCTACCGGATCGGCTGCTGCTGCTGGAGGAGGCTCGGTAGCCTGCAGCGGCGTTGAGCGAATCGCTCAACGATGAAGAGGATCGGTCTGAGCTGGAATCGGCACTATCTCCGCCGTAGCCTGAACCTGAGCCAGAGTCACCGCTCCTCGCTCCGTACTCAGCATCAGATCCGGGAAGCAGCTTCTCCGGCACGCCAGCGAGAGGATCAATTTGGGAAGCACCGCCGTCCTCCACGCCAGAGAGCGGCTTGGTCGGGATGCTGGCAAGCGGGTCATTCGAAGAGTCAGACGCGCCAAGAGAAGCCTGACCACCTTGCATCATTGCTTGCTGTTGCTGCTGGGCCATCATCTCCTGCTGTGCCTTCTTCATCTTGCGCTTTTTGGCGTCTCTCTCCTCGTCCCGGTCCGTCGGGAACTGAGTTGCAGACTGAGCGTAGCCCAAAGCCAATCCAAAGGCAGCAAGACCTCCAGCCGCTAGCAGATTGCCGCGCTTCTCGACACGGGCATCGTCATGGCGATCGACATCACGACGACGAAGGATAGGATCAGCATTGCCTCCAGTACTAAGGCCATCGTCATTAGAAGCAAGGTCCGCCTTTTCACGCTCTGGCACCTGTCGTGCAGTGTCGACAGGGTTCGGCTGAGGTGACGTCGGCTGGGTCTGAGCTTGCTGCTGCTCAAGCTGAGCAACGTAGTTCCGGTAGCCGGGCATCGCATTGGTGGCGAGCTGTCCGGGCTGGCGACCAGGCACACCGACGGCGCCGTACGTGGGCGTGTCATCGAGATCCTTGAGGATGTCACGATCGCGCGGATTGTACGTTCGCCATCGAGCGTGTGAGACGCCAGAGTAGATGAGCGGGACTACGCTGCCGACGGTGAGTGCACCGGATACCTTCCCCCAGGACCCGCCCGAGAAGAAGAAGCGTTTCTTGAGCTCAGAGTTCGATTCGAGCGATCTTTTGCGGAGCACGGGTGTAGTGTCGCCGGAATTGGTTCTTTCAGACGTGTCGCTGCTCGAAGAGCTGCTTCGGTCGATCGCGAGGTTTGATCGTGAAGAGCCTCGGTCCTGTCCACGTGCGGCGGTGGTCTGCTCTGGAAACACCACATCGCCCAGGACGGGAGGTGTCGAAGATCTGGACCTTGTCCTTGAGTCCGACATCTGCAGAGCAGGTAGTGGCTGATCAGTTGTTGCAGCAGCAGCGACGAAAGGGTCCTTGGGCTTGATCATGTTCGGATCGTAGGGATCGAATGGAGGCGCATCGACATCTGCTTTCTTGTTCATGAGCGCCGATGTAAAACCGGGCGAAAAGGCAGCTCCAAGACCTGCTCCGACAATACTCGAGACGACCCATCGCTTTGCCATCTTCGGGTCGTCAGACGCTACACGCGTCGCCTCAGAAATGCCTCTTTTCAGCAGCCGGTGCGATGACCTGCGTTCGAGACTGCGCTTTCTTTTATCGGAGGCACCTTTCTCCGCGCTCTCCTCAGGCATAGGCATTAGCTTGTACTGCGAGCCGTCCCATCGTGCCGCCGCGTCGATCAGCGTCGGTGGCGTAGGAGGCGCCGAAAATTGGTCCGTCGCCAAAGCCGTGGTCTTGGCCGAGAACAAGAAGTTGACGACATTAAAGGCTGCTGAAGAGAGACCGATCGTGCTTGCAATCCTAGTGATCAACGGGAACTTGGGAGGAGTCTTGCCGTACTTGGCCATGTAGATGGCGTCCTCGACCTGCATCTGGTGCAGCTTGAGCTTGTTTTCTTCACGCCGGGCGGCTTCAGCTGCAGCAAGCTTGTCCCGGTACTTGGGCAGAAGATGCTCTTGAGGGAAGAGGTGGGATGCAGCTTCGTCGGCTGCAAGAATCTCACCACGGTTCACAGCACGGGTCGTCTTGCGGCTCCGATCGGGGTGACCCGGCTTCTTCCCATGGTGATGCTCTTCGTGATCGTGACGGTGATGCTTTTGCTTCGAAGTGTGCTTTCCACCGTTGTAGTCGCGGTGAAGCGCATCTTCGATTGCGGCTGGTGCAGCTTGCGCTGTCAAGGCTAGACATGCTAGACAGAAGAAGAGCAACAGTTCTGTTCGCATGGTGATCTGTGGCCTGCGAGCAGAAGCAAGGCTGCTACTGGCTTGCGAAGGCCTTTCTTTGCAGGGGTGAGATGATTTTTGAAGTTGATGTCGAGAGCGATGGTGGATCGGTGGCAAGATGTGGCGAGTTCAGCTGGTACCACATTACCCCCCGTCCGACTGCAACGCAAGGCAACACCCCACTTCATTGAGTCATGCTTGCATCAAGGTTGATCCAACTGAGCACAGCTGAGCTGCATAGCATCGTAGAGATGAAGTATGGCTTTGACTTGCTGATTTCGCTGATTCGTCGGTGCTCGCTCGCTCGCTCGGAAGGGCTGCTGAGGGATTCCCCGTTGCACTGCAGCCATACGGCATCCATGAAGCTGCCTCGTCATGATCAGATTGCGTTTCACCTCACTGCTCTTGTAAGACAGGGATCCTCGATACGGACTCGGTTCCTGGTTCGACTGGAGCAAGTGGACGATCGTCGCTATACGTCAATGGCGTCGGGTTGCAGGGGGTACGTCGACTGTTGAGTCCTGCTGACCCCTACCCTCTCGCCGAGGGGCTTCGCGACGGCCACCGATTCGATCGCAGCTAGTCTCGGTAACGAGGTCGAATTCTGCCAACGCCGAGAGCGAGATGAAGCCACCAAAGGCGTAACCGCAGGCTGTTCGTATCCCACCATCGGACTCAGCACAAATCACACGACTCGTTGTTACTGTCACATTAGCTCATCTCGCTTCATCCGCTGGCTCGTCGGAGTTGCCGCTGTCATCGAAGTGGCTTCACTGCGAGTCACATTGTGCTCACATTTGCGACCAGCTTTCATTCTCTGAACCAAGGACCCAATCACAGTCTTGCCATCATGTCCACGGTGAGTCCCACCACATGAAGAGGCCGTGCTCCCACGCAGCTGAGGTTGACATGTGCTTGAATGAACACCTTGGTCAGTCTCTGCAGAATGGGGAAAAAGGGGTTGGAGCGCTGCTCTTCTTGGCACGCAGGGTCCCTTTCAACATTCTGCAGATCAAGGTGCATGGCCCCCTTCCTCAAGTAACGCTCCCATCACTCGACACTCTTTGCCATCGTTTCGGCTTTTCCTTCCCTACTCTTCACTCTCCTTCTCTTCCGTGGTTTTGTTTTGTGTTGGTCGCCATGAAGATGTTGCAAGCTGGCGTGTTCCGAAGCACGGCGCTGGTCGCCATGCTCTTGTTCACCTATTGCGTTGCGGTTTGCGCCTCGGCTGGTCCGGCCTCATTCTCTCACCGTCACGCCCATCGAAGCATCCGGAGGGCCTTGTTGATGAAACGCTCCGGTGCAGATTGCCCGGAACGCAAGAATTCGATCAGCGCATACGTGCAGGATCAGATCGAGAAGCTGTCCTCGGCTTCGGCACATCAAGGCGGCAAAGAGCAAGTGAGGGACGTCGTCGTTCCAAACGGTGCAGGCCCCGAGCGCGTCCAAGTCAGGGCCAAGTGGGATGCAAGCGGACGATCACGATCATGGTCATGGCACTGGTCTTCTCACTCTTCCTCCTCTTCCTCCTCCTCGTCTTCATCCTCCGACTCCTCGAACCTCTCCACCACAAAGTACTCCAATGACGACACGAAGCATGCCAAGTCGCGTCCTGCGCACGACTCCGATGATCAAGAGAGGTCGGAACACAGCGAGGGATTCGCGACACCCCGACCCCTTATCAGCCACACAGAGACCGAGTACAGCCATTCTCAACATCACTCGAGCTCAAAGGAAGAGGCCACAGCCACCAACAAGGATGAAAACGGCAACGAGACTCGTAAGACTTCCAAGAAGGAGTGGTCCGCCTCGTCATCCACCTCGTCCTACAGTCACTTCTCCAACGTCTTCAGATACGTAATCGGCGGCAATACCGAGCCTTCCTTCAACATCGCTCCCTTCCAGGATGGTCATGTGCACTGGACGAGATCACCCACTTCTGTCGCTAATTTTGCAGTCAGTCCAGCGTCGGGCTTGCCAATAACTCGACCAGCAAGAGCGGACACCTGCAATCGGCGTTTCCCTTTCACTGGCCAAAGGTACACCGCCGAGGACCAAGACAATCGATTCATCAAGCCTTTCGCAAAAGAGGCCCTCGACCCAGTCTCCAAGGTAGCGCTCGATCTGCACAATGCCGAACGCGCACGCTACGGATTGCGACCTCTGCAATGGAACACCGAACTGGCCAACATGGCCTCCTGCTGGGCGGATCTCAAAGCGTACGGCCATTCTGAGGATCACTTTTGTGCGTCCGGAGAGAACATCGCCATGGGTCTCGGCGATCCCTGCTACACCGACCCGATGGAAGGCATGAAGAATGCCGTCTACTCTTTCCTCGACGAGGACCGAAACTTTGCCCAGAGTCGTCAGATGGACAGCAGCACCGGTCACTGGATGCAGATCGTCTGGAAGGACACGCAATTCGTTGGATGTGCTGTGTCGCAGCGTAAAGACTTTATGGAGGGCTACAGCCCGAGCGATGAAGCCTTCATGTACGTCGTCTGCGAGTACTTTCCGCCGGGCAACATCCAAGGTCAGATCGAGGAGCAGATTCCAGCTTTTGTTCACCCTACGCCTCAGCTGCGCTCCAGCTGCTCGGCCAACGAGAGGCATACCTGATCGTGGCAAGCTCTCGCATTTGCCTTTGTGTCCCTTCAGTGTTCCTGCCGATTCGTCGTCCAGATCTGATGAAAATGCTCCATCGACAGCCTGAGTCGGAAACGTGGCATCTCGCCCCTGCCCTACGCAGCTTTACATTCCTTTCCAGCGGTCTCGATTCGTCACTACTTTTGTCAACCACCGTACTCCTTCTTCACTTTCTTCTATCGCTTCGCGGTAGCGGTCACCGACCCAGTATCAATCAAAGTATTGGCTCATCTGCATCTGGTGCCATGAACCAGCCCTGCGCGCCTCCCCGGGCCTTGTGCTTCCGTATCGATCCAGGCTCGGTTGAAAGCGTGCCTCACTGCCGAAGCATTCAGACTGTGGAAAATATGTACCAATACGACGTGAAATCTAATTGACTGATTCATTGCCGCATCAGGTCAAGTGCGAGGGAACATCCATCCCGGCTAGCTCAGTCGGTAGAGCGTCAGACTCTTACTATAAGGGTTTCCGAGCTTGTCTCGGAGTCATCTGAATGTCGTGGGTTCGAGCCCCACGTTGGGAGTTTTTTTTTTTTGCAGGAAATCGGTGCAGCTTACGGCCGTTCAGGGTCGCGTGAAGTGACAGAGTACAGCGCGTCAGAAAGAGGGCAAGATCATGTATGAATTTTTTTGCCTTTGTCATAGCTTACTGCGCTCTGACGATGATGCAGCAGCAGCAGCTACATTGGACCCTGAATTTCTCGAGATCTTTGAGCCAAGGCTCGTTTCGTGACGACCATCAATAAAGGCAGAGAAGCATACCACAAGATCCTGTTGCTTCTTGAGGACCGCTCGCTCGCTTACTTCACCGCACACGCCGATCTCATGCTCTGAACCAAGGCGCACCTCGCTCGCCAGCAGCGTCACTGGTCACCGGTCGACTCGCCACTCTCGATATGCGCGTCTCCTACGTATCCTGCGGCATTCGTGGCATCTTTCCGCTCGTTCGATCGCTGGCACCACAAGCAATCTCTGCACCCTTCTCTCTCCAAGCGCTTCGAGGGCTGCGACTCGCGATCGATGCTACGCTCCTCGTGCAACGCCTTCACTTTGCGGACGATCCGCACGCGTCTCGCCACGTCATCGGCTTCTACCGACTCGTCACATCGCTACGGCAACATGGCGTGGTACCGTTGATGGTGTTTGACCATCCTCAGAAGAGATTGGCACTCAAGGACCGCGAACAGATCAAGCGTAGACACAAGCGCGAGCTCGACCGCATACGGAGTAAGCTCGAGCACGAACGACGTGGACGTCTGTTGGAGCTTCAGGCGCATCTCGATGCACTGTCGGATTTGCAAGAGTCGGATCGACGCCAGGTGGGAGAGCTTTTGCATCGATGGCGAACACCATGTCCGCCAGAGGTTGCCGAGGATGGAAGTCAATCATCCACATCTGCCGACCCGACAATACCGAGAAGCGCTGTGACTCCGCCTCCACCAACAGCAACATCTTCCAAGCCAGAGTCGGTAGCCTACAGCATGCACGCCAACTGGATGCAGCTGGAAGAGAGCCTCCGCAGCGCAGCTTCGAGCCAGTCTAAGGGGCAGAAAGTGCTAGCCGAAGCCGAGAAGCAGATCTACCAGACCATCGCCATCCAACTCAAGTCAGGCGAAGCTCCGCAGCCTTTGCCACCGCCCTCGGACGGCGTAGAGGACCCAATCGACGCTGCAACAGAAACAGCACCTTCGCATCCTCTCACCTCGCTCAACGCAATGCACTATTCGCTCACGAAGACGTACGACCGCGCCACATCGCCTCTCTCGGCATCGATATACAAAGACTGCGCCGAGCTATGCTCGCTCATGGCAGTGCCGGTGTTCTGGACGGGCGATGGAACGCGCACAGGCGGAGGGAGGGTTCACGAGGCGGAAGCGTATGCCGCATCACTCGTGCGCTCTGGCTTTGCTGATCTCGTCGCGAGCGAAGACAGCGACGTGCTGCTGTACGAAGCGCCTCTGCTGCGCGGGCTTATGGGCGGAGTGCGCAGCCCTGGCGTGCTGGGCTGCGAAGGAGCAAAAGGCAAACTCGAGGTGATCTGCGGCACTCGTGTTCGCACGGGTCTTTTCCCCAAGTCAGAGATCGAGAAGCTCGCCCAGCTGCAGGACAGCAGCGATCTCGTCGAGACCGAAGCCAACGGCTCAGATCTATCCTACGATCGAATCACCCGATCTCTGATGCTCGACTTTGCGCTGCTCTGCGGAACCGATTTCAACCGCACCGTTCCGGGCATCGGTCCCAAGACAGCTCTCAAGTTGCTCAAGGAGCACGGCAGCATCTCGACCATCCTACGCAAGGAGTCGAAGAAGTTCCAACCGCCAGAGGGGCTTTCGATCAGGGAATACGAGACGGAACTTCGACATGCACGAACGGTGTTTTTGCAGCCACCCAGAGTTAGAGCGGCGGCAAGGTCGATATTGGGTACTCCAGCATCGCAGGCGGCGGCGGATACCGTGTCGCAGCAGAATGCATCGGCGACTATCGAGCGGGTGCTGTTCGCAGAGGACGTGGTTGGGATGCAGCCAGATGCAGATGCAGCCGCACTGATGGATGCTGGAGCGTCGGATGGCGCAGCCACCGGCGATGGTGCCATTAACACGTACTGCACCGCAGACGCAGTCACCGAACTCGACGTATCGGTCGTCGAAACCGCCCCTGACGTCTCTCCTCCCTCACCCGCGGCAGACACACCAGAGGCGTCGTACGACCGTCAAGCCGTACACGACTTCCTGCGCTCCCACGGCGTCTTCCGCACCTCCCCCTCCTCCAGCGACTCGGACACCCCCTTCGACCTGTACGAGTCCTCTTCCCGCCAACAGGAATGGCGTGACCTGCTCGACCTGGAACTTGGCCTCACCACCCCTCCATCCCCCAGCGAATTCAACAGCATCCTCGAACAGGACGCTCAGGCCGAAGAGGCGATGGTGGGAATGGCGACGCTCGGCGCGGATTTCTTTGGCGAGCGCAAAGCCGTCGCGTGTTGGAACCCTGATATGGAGCAACATGTTCGACAGGAGACGACTGCCCATCGACGTCACACCGGTTCATAGCGCGTTAATATACCCCCCCTTTGCAACATGTTGTAGCGCAGCCATCGGCCGTTCAGGAGTGCATGAGTTTTTTGCGTGGCCATTTGAAAGCGAGGTCCACGTAGAGAGCGCAGCATCACAGCGGCAAAAAAAGAGTGTGTGTGTAGTGATACGGTAAGCCGAAAAATAAAGACAGAAAAAATGATTTCTGCCGGGTTCGAACCGGCGACCTCCTCCGTAAGCCCTAACGATCTCAGATCAAAATTGTTAAGGAGACGCGCTAACCAACTGCGCCAAGAAACCGATCTTGCTGTGTCAAGGTGGTTGTTGCATTTATAATCTGTAATATAATGCTCGTCCGTGTTCGAGACACGAACATTCTCGATGGCAGCTCTTTTCCTACCCCGCAGCCATCTTGAGCGCCCAATTTGACCTTTCTTACAGCCGTAAATGGACGGGCGCCCTGCCGTTTGCGAAGAGTATAGCGCTCGTCGTCACTTCCAGAACACGATGCGGTCAAGTCGTGCCGTTCTCTTGCAAAAGGGAGAGGAAAACAAAATCAAAAAAAAGAAAGAGACTCCCAATAGGGGGCTCGAACCCCTGACATTCAGATTACAATTCCGAGCATCGGCTCGGAGACTTTGTGTTTTTAAAAGTCTGACGCTCTACCGACTGAGCTAATCGGGATGGAGATGTCTGCACTTGCCGGGTAAGCTCGCTGCTGCTGTTATATATAGCAACGCCAAATGATCGACATCAACGAGGGTGGTTTGCGTTCAACCAAGTTCTCAACGGCATTGAAGGGCTGTCTTCCGCATCAGCTGTTCAACATTGTCGAGGGAAGTTGATGCAAGATGAGGCAGCGGTGGTGAGTTCACTTTCAATCTGAGCCTGCTGAACGCCTCAGCCACGTTAGGATGCGGAAGAAGTTCAGGACGTCACATTGACAGCACTCGCATTTGGGACACCTCGACGACCATACATTGCCGATCCAGCAACTCTTCAGACACTGGCGCTGTCGCAAACAGCCATCTCTGCGATTCTATGCGAATGAACGACGACTATATTGAACCACGGACAGAGGAAAAAATGGTATGAGGACGGATGCAGCAGCGTGGGAACAAGAGTCGATCGACAATCAAGCCTTCTGCCCTTGCTGCTGCTGCTTGAGCTGGAGGTTCCTGTGCAGCTCGGTCTTGACATCGACGACGCGATCGAGAAGCTTGTTGATGACGTCCTCGCGATTGGACTCGAACGCCTTGTTGAGCTCCTCGAGCTTTTGCTCCGTCTCCTTGTCTACGTTGGACTGCGAGCTGTTGGTGGTTCCCTCGTGCTATTTGGGTGTGGAAGACGACAATTTCGGAAGGCGTGAGTTGAGTGAGCGAAGAAGAGACGGACTACGTAGAAGATGGACCGGCACTTACCTCCTTCTGGAAGTCTTTGAATTCCTGTTCCTTCTTTGCCTTGAGCTGCTCGATCTCCTTTGACGCTTCATTTCGTGCATCTTTGAGCTTCTGAGTTCGGTCTGCGTTTCGGTTCGGACCGGAAGGTCACGGCCAGTGTTGCGAACAAGAGGATAGAAGGTGTCAGCGGCTTCGTGTGCATGGACAGCTTGAACATGATATGCGGCAAGTGCATCGACTCGACCGTGCCTGCGTGACAACTCACAAGTTCGTGCCTTCTGAACGATCTTGGCGGCCTCCTTCTCGGCTTCGAGAAGGGTCTGGATACCCTGTGATTGTTGTGCGGCCTGTATTGATGGCAGATCGAGTATGCGTCCGAGTACAGAGCGAGTGAGGGGAGTCAGTGATCATGGTTTTGACTGCATCGGTGCTGCCTGGAATCGAGACTGCTGCGGCATTGCGAAGCTCGCGCAGGCTGATGCTTACCATGTTGTGAGGATAGCAAGGCGATGCGATCCAGTGGTGTTGGACGAGAGATGCGAGACGAAGGATGAGCGGGATGGTGGAGGGCGACGGATTTCCAGAAGTGCGAGCGCAACCACGATTCAGGCTCAGAGATTGCGACTGGCTGCAGGGCGAGGCACCCGGCTGAGGGGTTTGCAGCCAAGCCTAAGCCTCGTGCATCCGTGCGCTCACGCAAATTTCCCGATGTCACAACGACACACTCCCGATCGGTGATCTCTTCACCTACGCTTTCTCAGGCACCACATGAGCTCGACGGAACTTCCCACGCACCTGAATGGATGGCATACAGTACTGAGTGCCTCCATCTTGATTGAAGATTGATAAGAGAGACAGCTTGATCTAGAGGTGACTGCCCAAAAGTAGAACGACGGCCCGTTGCGAAAGCGAAGAAAGGGTTCGCGAAAGAAAGCAGGCAGCACACAGCAGAGCAAACAAGAAATAAGCGAGTCAAAAGCTCAGACCAACCACATCACCGAATCGGAAGCCGGTTTTGTTCACACGAGCAACCAAATTCTCAGAGCTCAGTCAGTCGACTACATCTTCTCTTTCTTCACACACACCTACACAGCTTCACTTGCTCGCTCATTCACAAGTGGCTCGACGAACGCCGCGGAAATCGACCGACATACATACAGCGATCCCGCCGACTCTGGAAAGCGACTTTGCTTACAGTTGCACGGCTTCTCCGAATCACAATCGGCATCTCCAAACGAGCATCGGATCATCCGTACTGCTTCCCACGCTCGCTCTGTCGCAATCATCGGAACGATACCGTCATCGGCTTTCACCAATGCACATCGCAAATTGACCTTTTTGAGCACCATTGTACGCGCCGCTGAGGCTCCTACGCTCCTCGCGTCTGGCTGAGCGATTGCTCTTCTCGGCGCTCTCTTTACCTTTGACTGCCAGCATCCCATCCTTCGGTCGCGGACAAGATCACGTAGAGCGATCAAAGGCACAACAGCAAATATGGCAGCTCCGGCCAACACCGACGCGCTCGGTCTGCTCAGCGCTGCATTGAACTCAGCAGACAAGCAAGACGAAGCTCGCCATCTCGCCGAGCTCTATCACCTTCTCAAAGTTCAGCCAGGCAACATCCCCATCCTGCTTCCCTCGCTCATCTCTCTCCTTCCAAAAGCAAGCACATCGCTACGAACATGGATCGCACAGGTGATGGATCTCGCCTTCTGTCGACCCGCCCTCTCTCAGGACACAAAATCGACACTAGCGGTACACGCACCAGAGGCGATACTTCTGCTCATCAAGGACAGGAATCCGCGTCTCAACAAGATCGCTGCTCAGTGCTTTGCCAGCATGTATCCTATCCTCTTTCGTCTCGTCTGCAACGATCGCGCGAAATCGAGCCTTTGGCAAACCGTGCAAACGATCAAAGCTCAAGTCGTCCATCTCTTCGACCACGGGAGTCAAGGCGCCAAGCTTGCCGTCATCAAGTGCTATCAGCGCATCATTCAGGCGCAGTCTCGCGGATCCACTGATCCCCGCGCTCAGACCAAGAACGACGTCAGCCTCAGCGCCGTTCCATCTTCGCATCCTTTCCTCACCGTCACTAACCTCGAGGAGGAGGCCAATCGTCTCTTTGCTCAAGTCGTCACCTTGATCTTCACCAGCGACGTGACCGATCTCATCATGGCCTCCGTCAACTCTCTCACCGTGCTCGCCAAAGCTCGATCCCAGCTCGGCTCCGTCATCCTCCGCGCCATGGCCACATGGACACCTGCCAGTCTCAACACCCTCTCGCATACCCAGGTGCGCAACGTCGAAAAGACGGTTCGCATCTTCTACCTTCACTTTCTCAAGAACAATCTTGCAGGTCCTGAGTCGAGCTCCATTCAAAAGGCACTCGAAACACAACAGCGCCGGATGGAGGAAGCCGCTAAGGCGTATCAGCTAGACAAGGAGGCAGAGGCAAAGCGGAAGCGCGAGCAAATCGACGAGGAGCTTCACGAGTCTAAGAAAGTCAAGCTTGAGCATCCGCCACAAGGGGCTGCTCAAGCACCCGCGATGCAAGAGGGAGATCGAGCAGCAGGTGAAGCTTTCCGCAACGCTTCCGTCAGGACCACCGGCGGTATCGAGCGTAACCCTTTGGCTGCTTTCGACGTCAAAACTTTGCCAATCCCGCTCGTCATCGATCTCATCTTGGCAAATTTGCAGGCGCTCTCAGATCAGGATCTTCACGCAGCCATCACCAACATGCGTGCCAACCTCCCTCCAGACGCATCGGCATCGTCGCAAACGGAACCATCAGCCGCTGCAGCATCATTACCACCACCGCCCCCCGGTCCTGCGCCAGGGCCTCCACCACCTCGGCCTCCTACCCTGCTCAACTCGGGACAGGGAGTCAAAGCCGAAGACGCACCGGACGGCAATGCAGCTGGCGCCCACGGCGAGGACGCCGTACAAGATCCGCTTCAGATGGACATGGCGGAAGAAGATCTGGAAGCTTTAGAAGCCAGCGGCCGAGACAGGGATGCTGGGCGTGCAGCTCAGGAGGAAGAGGAGCAAGAGGAGGAAGAACTCTCATTGGCAGTCATCGAGAACTTTGCCCTGGCGCCGCCAGAGTATCTTTCCATCAGCGAGTCGGATTCGCTCATCAAAGACACGATCGCAAGGATATGCGAGTTTGGCTCCTCTGCGTCCTCGGCGCTTGCCGTCGACGGTGCTGCTCCGGCGGAGTCGGGCACGCAGGCACTCTGGTCCTCTCTGGTCATCCGTCTCGCTACGCGCGGGTTCGCTGAGCCTGCGGCGAATTCTGATGCCTTTTCGGAGCAGCCCGAGACCAAGCTCGTTGGTGGTGTTGAATCAACACGGACGCTCTCCGCGCAAGCCGACATCATCCGCACCTTGATGTTCGAATTCGTCAAAGCGGACTTTGCACGCCGAACGCGATTCGCAGTGACGTGGATGGCAGAAGAATGGTTCTGCGACCGGGTTCGCCGAAAGCAAGCCGCAGCAGCCGAAACAAGCAGCACCGACCAGTACCCGGTCTGGCTGGAGAAGCTGGTGCAAGCATGGATTCCCGCAATCGATGCCAAGGACCGCTCGCTCGCCAAGCTTCTCGCCGATCTGCCCGAGATTCCGCCTGCAGTGCTCGACCTCGTAGCCGCGCTCAGCAAAGACAAGGGGAAGATGGTGGCAGGCATGTCGACGCTGCAGGACATTTGCATTTCGCGTCCTGCGCTCAGAGACCAGTCGGCTGATAAGCTGCTGCAGCTGACGAGGACCAGCGAACGAAGTACCCGCGCCAGGGCCATCATCGCCATCAAGCAGTGCGCTGTTTCCAATGCCACTCTCGAGGCCACCATTTTGGCCTTTGCTCGAAGCAACCTCGACATCCTCATCGAGACCCCGGAACCGCCAGAAGCCCAAGCAGAGGAAAAGACTGATGCAGCAGTCACGGGTGACCAACCGAACGGCGATGCAGCTGGCGTCAACGGTGCCAACGGAGCAGTCAAGCCGGATGCCGACGCTGCCGAGGCGACCCCCGCTAACGAAGCCGAAGAGGCAGCCGAGGAAGACCGACCCGAATCGACGCACCCCCGGGACATCGAGGACGTCCTACGCTTCGTCGAGCTCCCCTTCTCGCTCTGCACCAAGATCCCCGACATGCTCGACGAGATCTTTGCGACCTACCCGCGCACGCCCAAGTTTGTCCAGCAAGCCATCGAGACGCACATTGTCAACCTCATCCGCGCTCTCGGTCCCGACCATCCGCGCCTGTTGACGCTGCTACGCAACTTTCCGGATGGCGCGGACTCGCTGGCGCTCTGCATCCTCAAGACGCTCACCGAGAAGACGCGGACGTCTGCGATCGTGGACCTGGTCAAAGACCTCGTCGATACGCGCGAGGTGGACCCGCGCTTCCTCGTGCCCGTCATGGCGGATCTGGACAAGGGCGAGATCATGAAGCGTCTCCCGCGAGTGGTGACGATCCTAGCGACACGGGCGCCGGAGGACCGTGCGTTGATCAAGTCGGTGTTCCAATCGATCGTCCAGCCTCCCCCGCAGGGGTTCGGGTCGATCTCGTCCAACCTCCCGCGCTTGCGTCAGACGGAGCTGCTGACACCTGTCGAGCTGATGGGCCTGCTACACCACGCCGAACGCGAGATCGGACTGAAAAACACCGTCGCTGCCATCCAGATCTGCTTCAGCATGACCGACGTCTACCGCTCCGAAGTGCTCGCCGCCGTTCTCAACCAGATTTCCGAAGACGCCAACTTGCCGATGCTCTTCATGCGTACCGTCATCATGGCCGTGTCCACGTACAAGTCGCTCTCCGGTTATGTTGCGAGGAATCTGTTGTCGAGGCTGATCACGAAGAAGATCTGGCAGAACGCTCCGCTGTGGGACGGGTTTATCCTGTGTGCCAAGCAGACGGCGCCGGCGTCGTTTGGAGCGTTGATTCAGTTGCCAAAGGATCAGCTGAGGGAGGTGGTGAGTAGGCAGCCGGATTTGAGGACCGGGTTGGTGGAGTATCTGACGGGTAAGGCGGGGGGAAATAGGGCGAGATTGGCGACGTTTATGGATATGTTGGGTCCTGAGCCGGGGGCGCAGGGTGAAGCGGACGGCGGTGCTGCGTGACGCATCTGTAGTAGACTTCACTTCTGGGAAACATCATGCGGTCTTTCGAAAGGGGTTTGCGAGCGTCAGCGTGTGAACGGCCGAGTCTGTGTTGGAGGAGGCCGAGCTGAAGCAGCCTTGACCGATAACGCGACCGCGTTCGCCTTGTTCGGCGCCAACGACTGGCCAACGTCTCCGAGTCTCAGATCGCCTCTGTCCCTCTCGAATCGTCTCATGTGTCAAGTTCTCGTTGTTACTCTCATACTGCATCATCCTCAACTTCCTTCTCGTTCTCATGACTAGACAAACACACATCGCGCAATGAAAAGTGAGACCGTGGCATAAAACTGCATTCATGAATATTCTCATAGCAGCTAAGGGGAATCATATGAAAATAGCGTTACAACAAAAATCTAGCGGTCGTCCGAAGATCCCATGTCTAGCCGTAGTAAGGCCTGAAGTCACCAGGAGCGGGGGCGAAGCTGCCGCCGTCAGGCAGCGACATGTAAGGGGTGAGGTTGCCATCGGCGGTGTTGTAGGGGGCCGTGTTGCCCCACCAGCCGTCGCCGGCAAAGTCACTCTGTGGGCCCGAGGGGAACACCAGGCAGAAGAAGATGATGACCGCCGAGATGGCGGTACCCGTGTCCAGAGCGGCACCGAGGACGTAGTTGTAGCGCGTCCACCAGCCGGTGCGGTACTTCTTGACCAGGTAGTTGAAGGTGAAACCGCAGAGAGCCCAGGCGGTGAAGTTGATGCCCGTCGCAGGAGGCATGAGACCGGTACCGGTGAAGATGACGGGAGTGTTGACCTTGCGGATCCACGAGCGAGGGAACTTCTTGGTAAGACCCCAGATGATGACAGGGAAGATGGCACCGACCATGAACATCCACAACAGCTTGCCGTACTGCCTGCCAGGCGAGAAGACAGCACCGGGGCCGATGAGACCCCAGATCTGCGAGGCGGTTCCGAAGACGAGGAGGTAGTTGCAAGTGAAGTTGTCGGCGGCATCGGCGGTGCAGACGTTCTCGATGTTAGAGAAGACCCAGTTCTGAACACCAATGACGACGAACGACGAAACGACAATGGCGGACACCTGGGCAATGAACATGTCCCTGGGAGGAATCTTCATGTAGTGACCGAGCTTCATGTCGGCGGTGAACGACAGACCCTGGTAGACGGCCATGTAGCAGAACACCTTGAACATCATCATGCCCGTAGCCGAACCAGGGTGCATGTAGCCGATGATGAACTCGGAGATGACGTTGAGACCGACCTCGACGTTGGAGATAGCGTAGACGATACCGACGGGCAGCATGAAGAAGGCACCGATGATGATCGAGATGATGAAGGCCCAGACGGGGAGGTCGGTGGCGTAGCCGGCAGTGCAGCCAATGCCCATACCGAAGCAGATGAGGAAGAGGATGGTGTACCAGAGCTTGGGAACCTCGGGGTACCTCTGCATGAGACGGGCGTGGACATCGCGCTCCTCGTTGACCGAGGTGGTGAATTGCTTGTAGATCTGCTTTCCGTGGAAGAGACCGACGTGGACGATAATGGCAGTGATCGAGGCGAACGACAGAGCAAACGAAACGGCGTAGGTGACCGAGAAGTACTGCTCCGAGTAGGCGTTGTAGCCGTCGGCGTAGAAGTGAAGCTTGTCCGGGGTGGTGACCTTGGCGGTCTTGAACTTGTGGCCGAATCGGTCGTAGACACCGCTGGTGGAGAAGGGGAGGTAGGCAAAGTTCCAGACGTTCTTGTAGTAGAGGATGGGGGCGATGAAGCAGTAGCAGAACAGGAAACCACCGAGAACGTTGGCCTGGGCCCACCAGGGGGTATAGATGGGGTTTCCGTTGTACGAGTACTGGTTCCAGTCGAAGGTGATGGGGATGAGACCAAGACCCTGCTGGGTGCCGAGCATCTGGTTGAGGGGAACGTTGTTGGGGGCGATGAGGCAGAACCAGTTGCCGACCGACATGAGGGCAAAGAGGTAGCCGGGGAGGAAGTAGAACGAAAAGGCACCTGCGCAAGCAATCATGAAGAACTTGTATCGCGACATGTGGTTCTCACCGGTGTCGACCTGTCGGTGGAGGGCGGTGAAGAGCGCAGTGTTACCCAGGTTGGTAGGCCAGATCATGGCAGCGGGCCACACGAGCCATCGACGGAAGAAACCAGCCATGGAGAAACCGATGAGCTGGGAGCTGAGCGTCAGGAGGATGATGTAGCCGAAGCCCCAGTCAAAGTGGTAGAAGATGTTCTGGACGGCCGAGACGTTGGTTGCGTAGGCACGCTGGTAGGTGACGTTCGCCATGACAGTGATAACGGTGTGCTCCTTGACGTTGAAAGGACCGGGGTTGAGGGTGAAGCTGCCGAGGGGAGTCTTGAAGACCTTGGAGGGGAGGACCTTGGCCATGAAGACACCCATAGGGTATGCGAGCAACTGGGCGACGAACGAGGTGATGGTGGTGGTGGGGTATCGGTAGCTGAGCAGCTGGTTGACACCAGGGATCACGATGGTGAACAGCATACCAAGAACCCAGGTACGGAACGTCATGACAGGCATGGTAGGGTCGTCGACGTTGGAGACGGCGGCTCGCACTTCGGGGTAGGGCGAGTCCTCGTCGAGCTCTTCCTCGATCTGGACCTCGGCCTTGTAGTCGCCCTGTTCGATGATGTGCTCTACGCGATCAATTTTTTCCTGAGGCATGTTGGGGTCGTTCATCTGGTGGTCGATGAAGTCGGTCTTGAGGTTCTTCTCGACGTTGTGAAGCTCGGCGATGTCGGCGCCACCGAGCTCCTCCTTGGAGGAGCCCTTGGCGTCCGACGACGAGCCGTGGCTCGAAGTGCGGGCGATGTCAATCTCGTTGACCATGGTGAAAGGTCGCAACCCGGGAAGTCGCTCGCGGGGGCGGGGGGTCTGGGAGGTGAAGGAGGATGAGGTGGGAGGGATACGATGTTGGGGTGGGATCGCGAGACACGGGGCGTTCAGTGCGAATCTATATGTACTTTTCCCGCCTCGTCTGCAATTCTTCGACCAGGTTCACAGCGGAAAGGAGACGGTCGTGGCACATGAACAGCTGCCAAAGCGAAGGAAGCGCTATCTGCTCGGATGCACCGGTGCGTGGCGTTCCTGACCCACTTTGACTCGAACAGCAAGGCGATGGGATTCGTGTGATTGGTTCCAAAACTCGCAACCGACGGTCGGCCCAGCTCCGACGTGGGATAGCAGTGCATCTGCAAGCGGTCAGATGGGCAGAGGATCAGTGCAGGACCGGCGTGATCCGGCTATCGTGTGACTGACCACGCATCACCTCGACCACGCCACGCTCATTCGCTTTGCGCGTGCGGGGAGGCCAAGCAGGGGTTTCGCGATTGCTGCCGTCTATCGCGACACCCGAGAAGACTTGCTTAGAGCCAATCAAGTGGGCGCAAGATCAGAGCGAGAGGATGGCCGTGGGAACACCAGCCCACACACGCCATCACGGAGGGCTCCCTTCCGACTGACATGCTCGTGTCCAGGAAGGCCTCATCTGCAAGCCTGCATGAAGTTCGAAAATTTTAGCTGGATTTTTTTTAAAAAAAAGTAAGACAAAGGTGCAGGAACAGCGATAGGCAGCAGCAGCAGCCTTAGAAGCGACGCCAGCCGCACCCGAACCCACAGGCCTCCTGAGGCTCGATCGGTGTTTCGCCTAGAGGCTTGTATAGAAGGTGCTGGGACGGATCTTCCGCCCGACGGAATTATCTGCAAGGAGAACAATGAGAGAGAGAGAGAGAGAGAGAGCCCATCGGCTGGATGCAGACCGCTGCAGGAGGAGGGCGTGAGAGATACACTTTTCTAGATTGGCCGCGGCGGCGGCGGCGGCAGCAGCGGCAGAAGCAGAGAATGACTCTGTGGCGGCTGAGGCGGCGGCGGCTTGAGCGCTCAATCTATCTACCAAACAGACCAACAGAAGCACACTGTCCGCGATTCCTTTTGCGTCCACAGGCTGGACCTGTTTCCTCACATGACTGCGCCAGAGCACACTTCGCCTATAACATTAGCGATGCTGTTGCAATGGTCAAAGGCCGCCTTTTGTGAGGAAGCGGCGGCTGGACGAAGACAAAAAACAGCGAACCGAGGTCCCGGAGATTGAATTTCGTGCAGGTCTCTGCAGCCAAGTTCGAGATCTCCAGCGAGCCAGAACCTGCGCAGGAGCAGTCTTCTAGTTAGAGACCGGTAGAACAGGTTACGAGACTGTTCCATCGCAACCGCAGGCTGAGAATGCCGTTCTTCCCAAACCGCGGTCAACTTGGAACGTCTCATCCCAGCCAATCGAATCGAATCGAATCGTTTCCGTCGGTTCGTCCTGGTCGTTGCAGGTGTTGTCTGTGATTGGCTGGAGGCGCGCTTTCTCTCATGTGCCGGACGTGGCGAGACGTGAAATGGCCAGCTGAGGCTAGGCTCGAGAGCTACGATGGGTCGGCAGAACCGACATTGCCACCTTGACGCCAGCATGAATTGGTCATATGATAGCGAAAAGAGCGGGTCATCCTCTTCCAAGCGTGGATCCTCGCACTTGACGGTCTTCACGGTCGGCATCTCCTGTGTACGAGATAAGCATCTTCAAGACGGTGTAGGAGAGGTACCAATGTGTGTCGCATAGCGGGATTAGCGAGGTAAAGAGGTGTTACTTGAGGGCAGCGGCAATCTCCGACCTCTCCTCAATTTGAAGGATGAGAAGCGAGGGCGAATTGATTTTAACGACGAATTTGCATGAATCCTGCGACCGTCGGATGAAGGTGTTCCGTATACAACTCTGTGAGCGCTCCCACTTGCCCGACCACATCTATCATATGCCTTCTCCTGATTGGACGGGCGTCCAGGACCATCACGCCTGCTGCAATCGCAAGCGAGGCCATTGGTGGGGTTTAGCTTATCGCACCAAGACGCCTTCTGATTGTTCCTGCTGCTCACCCCACAAGGTCGTGTTCGCCACCCGATGTTGCCGCTTCACTGTCCGGTCACGCGCTGGATATTTTTCGAAGGCAAAGTGCGAGGAACGGCGCAGGCCGACCTCTTCGTACTGGATCACTCGGCAGGGCAGTGGATGATGGTGTCCTTCTCGGAGGAGTCGCTGAAAGGAGATGTCAAGGCGACGAGTCTTCGGAGAGTGAAAAATTGGCAGCTTCTTCTATTTTCTGGCAGCTGAGATCGAAAGAGGTCAGTCCCGCTGGTTGACCCTTGCCACTCCGATCCGTAGGCAGAGAGACGAAAGACGGCTCGTGTCGCCTTGCTGCGTCTCAATCTGACTGACAGGACCCGTCTTAGCAGGTGGTCAACCCAATCGGCTCACATAGCACCGAGCGGCGAGGTTGCAATCTCGATACGCTTTGACTCCAAATCGTAAGAACCAATTGACTCACATCGCTTTCTCGTACTCTCTGCGAAAGGCATCACTCGTGTGCCGGGACACGCGGAGATCAATTGTCTCTTCCGCAACATCCGCCTGCGATCAATCCTAGAAGCATGGCCTTCGTCGTTCAGGAACCGCTTATCGCAAAGCCCAGGGTCAGGTACGCGGGCCTGCAAGGCTCCACTCGTCGCTTCTGCCTGTTCCGAGGTGAGCATGCAGTCGCGCAGCTGTGAGACGTCTCGCGTCTGCTTGTGAGACCACGCAGTGTTCAGAACAGAGAACAAGACAATTGGTGCATAGGTCGCATGCAATGCTGATCTCAGCGGGTCCAGCCGGCTAGCATGTGGACTTCTTGGAGTCAGCACAGACTGCGTGCTCTCACACACACTCGGAAGAGCCGTCATCACAACGCCCGTCTGGTTCCGATGTTGCATCTGTCTGAGTCTATTGTGTAAGATCGGATCACCCAAAACGATCACATAGCAGCGGCGGGCGCAGTGAACCCCTGAGTGTTCTTCTGCGCATGAGCAGCTTCCAACGTACTCTTTGGCAGACCAGCAGCTGCGGGCAACTTCGGCACCTCTTTCCCTGTCTCCACACTCATCAACGCTGGCGTCTGCCTCTTCTTGCGTGTATGTTGATGAGTTAAATGCTCTTCAGGAGACAGCAGGATCTTGCTGAAAAAGTGACCCAGCTGTTCGTAATGCCTTGCCTCTACCAGCAGGGAGACGTAGCCATCAGGTCGTATAACCACCAGCGTACCCCTATCCTTCCGCAGGCCGTACTTCAGGTACGCCTGTCCATGACCCTGATGATACGTCTCGTCGTCGACGAGGATCTTGTGGTAGTCAGGGGAGATGTTGTAGCTCCCATCGGCGGTGGGGCGGTGGTGGCGGGTTGTGCGGGGTCGCAGTGCCTCGTGATAGTCGTTCATCTCGTTCTCTGCCCGTGGGGTGGCAGAGACGGTCAATACCTCGATCACCGAGTCAAAGTCTTGGTCTTGAGCGGTGAACCTTGGGACTAGCTGCTGGGCGAGGTAGTCGCCGAATGCGTTCATTTCACTGCGGCGATCAGAGTTGCGGATGTCGCCACAGAAGTAGACGACTCTCCACCTGCCATCGGAGACGATCCAGTCCGCCAGCTCGTAGGGCAACACGGTGGCATGGCAGACGACTTGAGCCGTATTGAACCTCTTGCCGACCTCGATGCGGGTCTCTCCTGCCGATTCCAACGAAAGAGAAGCATCGCTGGCAACGCCCTCTGCAGGCTCTTCGACCTTCTCGTGCGCGACCACAGTACCGCCTTCGACCGTGGACCGGCTGCTGCCTTCCGGCTTCACCGTCAGCAACGATCTCTGGTAGTCCACCGACAGACCCGACGCAAAACGGTTCCCCTGCTCAAACGCCCTCTGGAACTCGCTCATCGAGATCCCCGCCGCGTCTGCCTCGTCCTTGGCCGGCTTACCACTGAACAGACGGCTGAACTTGTGATCAAACGTGATCAGATCCTGTGCGATCTGCTTGCGCTCCATCTCGTACGTCGGCAAGATGCTGCGCGGCGAAAGACCTTTCACCACCGAGGCGATCTTCCACGTCAGATTGTACGCGTCCTGCATCGACGTGTTCATGCCCTGTCCTGCCTTTGGCGAGTGTGTATGGCACGCATCGCCGGCGATGAACACGCGGTCGTGCAGCGAGAACCTGTCGGCGGTACGCTGGCCGATCACGTAGGCGGTCCACCAGTCCAGATCGCCCTCGCCGATATCGAGCGTGTAGGGCGCAATGATGGCTTTGGCCGTCTTGAGGATCATCTCGGGCGTGATGCTGTACCTATCTACGCCCTTGTTGAGCTCCGACACCTGGATGTAGAAGCGTACGAGGCCGTCCTCGCGGGGGATGATCATCATACTGCCCGACTCGGCGGAGTGGATGGCACATCGGTTTCGGACGTCAGGAAAGTCGGTGATGGGGATGGCATCGAGCACGCCCCAGATGAACGACGTTTGGTCGCCCTCCATCTTGCTGCCCATCTGACGGCGGGTCCAGGAGTGGGCACCGTCGCAGCCAATCACGTACTTGGCGTGGATCCGTTCGCGTGTTCCTGGCTCGACAGCGGTAGCCCTGATTGAAGGTGTGTCATCGGGCGCCAGTGATGAGCGGAACAGACCATTGGGAACGCTCTTACCCATCTGCGTTGGAGTCGCTTCCTCTTCCGACAGCTTGCGAATCTCGACTTGAACAGGATAAGCATCTCGATCGTCGACCGTGGCTTCGTCGACAGTCAACGCTTCCGGCAGGATCCCACGCTCGACGCTGAGCTTGCCATGCGAGTGCTTCGCAATACTATCCAGAAACGCCTTCTCGATCCTTCCCTGGTGCAGCACGCACTGCTGCCAGCGTGAGATACCCGGAATAGTATCCGGCTTCCTCCCCGTCCTCGACAGCTTGCCGTCCGGACCCGGATTCCAGAACCGCATCTCGATCATCCGGTTGCTCTGCCGCCAGATGTCCTCGCCCAGTCCGAAGCTGTGCAGGATTTCGAGCGACCGGCATTGCAGACCGTCGGCTTGGCCGTTGAAGATCTTGTCGTTGCGCTTGTCGATGATGCGTACGGATGGGCCGAGGCCTTGGACGGCGAGCCAGTTGGCCGCCATGAGACCGGCTGGGCCAGCACCGATGATGAGCACATCGCAGTACGATTCCTTGATGCCGGTGCCCCCAGGAATGGAGCCCTTACTTTGAGGTTGCTCTACTGTCATGCTGAATCTATGGTGGTCTGACGCTGAGGTTGGTATTCATGTCAGATGGCGACCTGGCTCTCATCAACAAGCTTAGGCGGAACAGAATGGCTCGAGCCCAAAATGCGGGGTAAGACCAACACTCGGTTATACCCGAAGCCTTCAGCTGCTTATCTCCGCTTCGGTGGCGGGGGCGAAATTTCCCGCTTGTTAGAGCGACGCTCCCAAATCTCGCTGGAAAGCTCAGTCTCGAGCACACAGCACACACATCACCTCACCGTCTTACTGTCTGGATCGACAGAGGTCAGGCACCATCGGCGAGGTTTCAAGCTCCCGACTGTACCCACTCATGTACCAAACTTACACGCTTCGAAAGCTGGAAGATCTGAGATTGCCATTTCGATGTCTACACTCTGCACCTATCCCACCAACCCTTGCCATTCCTCCCGCTCAACGCCTTCAACAATCCCCCCTTGCTGCACAAGCCGTCCTCCCTCTTCTCGCAATCCTTATACTGCCCCAATGGCACCACGGCATCATTCAGCTTGAACCTGACCCACTCCTCCGCTTCCCCGCACTGCCAGACTTCCACGACGAACCTGGCCGCAAACGGTACCGCTTTACTCGTGATAAAGTTCCTCTTCGCATCCAACCCCTTGCCTCCATCTGGAACTTCGAACCTCTCGTCAAAGTTGGGCAGATCCAGCGCCGCCAGCACGGAGGTGATGGTCGAGTCGTGTGTGAAATCCACATAAAACCGTCTATCCAACGGGAACGTTGTCGGGTCCATGTTCAGCGTTGAATTCTCCGACGTCTGCGTATCCGGGTCCCACGGCGTCTTGGTCAGGCGGGAGACGAACTCGTTTACCCACCCGACTCCATACCCGTGCCCCAACGGCGAACTAGCCCCGTTGCCATTCATAAACTTGACATCCCACGCATACTCGTAATCCAACCACTCCTGCTTGGTAAACAACCCGCAAAAATCGCTATACCCGAACGCGACCGTGTCGTAGGAACACATCTGCTGCATCGCCATCAACAGCGTCGAATTAAGCTTGGCTCCACCGAAATCACCCCCGAGCCGGAAAACAGCGTCTTGCAGGTAGATGGCTGCCCAGCGGTCGGCCATCGTTCCACCAGGGTTGTTTTCCGGGGCGCGCCATGCGGGACAGGCAAACTCCGGAGCGGTGGTGGTGTTGAAACCAGGTTCTTCGATTTGGATCTCGAACGAGGTGGTGTCGGTCCAGTTGGCGCCGAAGAAGCCGTTGAGCCAGGCGAGTCCCGAATCGACGATACGCTGCTGACTGCCGGCTCGCGCGAAGAGCGTCTTGGGTTTGCCGTTGACGTCCGACTCGGCCCAGTCATCTGCTACCAGCTTTCCATAGAGCAGAGCAGCTTTGACGCCGGAGTCATACAGTTGACCGCGTCCGACGGGAGTGAGAAGCTCTTCGCCCACCCCAAACTTGTAGTCGTTCAGGAACGAGAGGCTGCCTGAGAAGCGTAAGGATGGGTTCTGTCGGAGAAAGTCGCGCAAGACGTCCGGTGGACCGTGTGCTGTCGGATAGCGTGCTCCGTGACGATGCAGCATGTGTGCCTGGGTCAGCTGACACGTCTTGCCGGAAGAAGATGTCGGCGTGCCGGCGTACTTGGCATCATCAACGCCCCACCCTGACGATGACAGGTACGGCGTCAACGGACCCATATGCTCGAATGGCTTGAAGTTAGCATCTTGAAGCCCTGGGATAGTGGTTTGGATGGGCGACGCTCCAATTGTGTGCGTCGGTGCCGCCGCTGTCCTCGTCATGTGCTCTGCAAAGTCGGGCGGTACGCCCGTGGTGAAGAAGCCCGGATGACCGACAGGCTTGTTGAACTCGAAGGGGATCACGCCGCTGTCGCCGTACCACTTGTCGCCCATGTAGTCGTAAATCGCATGTGGCGACACGCCCACCTTCGGACCGAGCGCAAAGACAAATGCGCCAATCACCAGTAGACCTCCGCCGACGATCACGCTGAGCCTCATACACCTCGCTCGCTGTTTCCTGTTTCGCTGAGCCATGGAGGCGGACATGCCTGCACCTCTGCCGCCCAAACCGGGCACGTCGCCGGCGAGGAACCCGCGGAACCATGCCGGGCGACCGGTCTTGTCGATGCGCGTCGAGCCATTCGATCCTTCCAGCACGCCACGCGCTGGCAGCTTCTCGCGTTTGTCACTGATCTCGTAGTCCTCATCAAGATCGTCATATGCGTCTGTGACTCGGGGCGTTGCGCTGGTGTTGCCGACAGACTGTATCCGTGATGTGCCAGAAGCGTCTGTAGAGAGGCGATGGAGGATGAGAGACTCGGCTTCGAGATCGTCGTCCTCTGAGCGGCGTTCCTTTTTAGGAGGCATGTTGCCAGCCGATAGATAATCCGTCGTGCAAACAAAACGCTGTTCGCGATGAGCCGCACAATGCGTGATGGTGCGGCGTGGAGATATGAGCTGGCAGTGTTTCTCTGTGGTGGCGACTTCGGATGGAAGTGGAAACGACTTATCACGTATGCAGGGTCCGTCCGCACCTTCCCGCTTTGAATACGAAATCCGAGACCCGAGGCTCTTCGCTTCACCGTCGACGAGCTCACAACCGGGATCATCATGCCCAGACAAGATCTACTGCTCACACACATAAACGAAAGCACGGCATCGGTCCAAGCTCCGTAGGATCGTCTCGCAATATATCATTTCAACTCCATCCTACATCACGGCGTCCTGACCGCCCCACTAACCCTCCTCATCCCTTCACCCAACATCCTCTCCCTCTCTTTCCCATCCGCAATCCTCCTCTTCCTCTCCCTCTCCTTCTCCTCATCGATCATCCCCCTCGACACGCCCACTTTGAACAAAAACACCCTCAACGCCTCTGCAATCTCGCTCGGCAGCGGCTCCCTGGACAGCAGATCCACCGCCAACGCGTAAAACTCCTTGCTGTGCTCGGTAAACGTCTTCTCCGCGCTGGTGTCGGTGAACGTGCAGATGCCGGTAAAGATCTCGCCGACGACGGGGCTCCAAGCTGCGATGTTTCTCGCCTGGGTTTCCGGGTCGAGTGGGAGGAAGCCCGAGACGATGTCGTAGCCGAGAGGGACGAGTTTGTCGCGGATCTGGGTCTGAAGGCCGATGTGCGCTGGGCGAGCGTCGCCGTGCATGCGCACGAGGATGTGGACGAGGGTGGCTGCCGAGGAGGACTCCTGCTTGAGCAGGTTGGGCAGCTGCTTCATGAACCCGACCTTCCAGAGGGCGACACGGAGCTCCTTGTCGGCGTTGAAGCGTTTCGAGAAGGTGTACGAGTCCTCGAGGACGCTCGTGAGTCGCAGCAGCTGGGAGGCAGGCATCGTCTGGTAGACCTCTTCGTTCTGCAACAGCTCCTGGGTTGTCTCGATGAGCAGCAGCTGGAGGACACACTTGACAATGATCTGCTTGAAGATGCGTCGTCGCTCCGAGCCCGAGATCGGCTGCACTGCTGCCTGCGGGGCCTCGTTCTGCTCGCCGAGCTGCTTTGAAGCGTCAGGACCAGGCGAAAGTGGGTTCGATCGGTCGAGGCCGTTGGCACCCGCACTCTGCCCACCTGCGACATCCCTCGGCGACTCCAGCGGACTGCCAGTGCTATCAGCACCACCATCCGCCCTGAGCACGGGATCAAACAGCTGCTGCGCAGTCGTCGTTTTGAACAGCTGCACGAACGTATCCACCACCGCTCCCCACCTCTCCTCGGTCAGCTTCCGCACGTTCTTCTCCAGCAAGCTCTGCAGACAACTCGTACCGATCCTGGCCAGCGTATCGTTCTCCTGACAGATGCACGCGCAGAGCAAGTCCAGCAGCCCTGGCAGCAGACGCTCCAGCGTGTCAAAGTAGTATGTCCACAGATCGACCAGGTTCCGCAGCGCCTGGATGAGGGTGGTGCTGAGCCAGACCGACATGTCCTCGTTCGACGAGAAGCGCGCCACGTCTTGACGCGAGTGAAGCACCGAGAAGATGGGGAAGAGGATCTCCTGGCACACCGTGTCCCAGAAATCGGGTCGGAAGGACCGGCCGTATCGCTTGAGGACGGAAAAGAGGCTGTCGAGGGCCACACGACGCACTTCGAGGTCTTCGCCGGTCATGATGATGTCGCGGAAGGCGAAGAGCACCGGGAACCAGAATCGGACCATGGGATCGTCGGTCAAGGGCGTTGTGACGGCAGGTCCGGGATCGCCTCCTTCCTCGATCGGGCACTCTGGCGCGTTGAGCATCGCCCTGACCATCCCGTGCAGAAGCTCGGTGGCCTTGAGACTGATCTTCTGCTTGTTGGACTTGGCAAAGTTGGTCAAGCAGATGCACAGATCGGCAAACGATCCGTTGGCGATGATGACACCCAAATGCTTGGCGTTGAGATGGCGGACGAGGTCAAAGGCGTGCGCCGAGACGCGCTCGGACGACACGTTGGAGGCGGCGCTGAAGACGCCAAACATGGTCCTCCAACCGGATCGGATGTTGTCGGCTCTGGACTGGATCATCTGGGCGAGACACTGCAGCACCATCTCTTTGGCCTCGGAGTTCCTGTTGCGCTGGATGGTGACCTCGAACGGCTTGAGGAAGTCCTTCTGGAACTTGAAGTGGGGCAGCTCTTCCTTCTCGAGGAAGTGCATGGCGAGCTGTCGGAGCGAGTCCAGGCCGAACGCAGAGACATGCACGTTGGGATGGCAGCAGACCATGTTGAAGTGCTCGCCGAGGATGGCCCAGATGTTGGACCACTCCATGCGGATACGGCCCATGTTGTAGTACGAGATCTCGACCAGCTTCTGCAGCGAGAACATGCGTGGATGCTCGGTGAGACCGAACGACTGAATCTCCTCCCACGACACGTCGGACAATGCCTGTACGAAATCAACGATGGCCGTTCCCGAGAGCGATCCACTGGCCGAGAAGACTCGGTCAGCCGCCACAGTAACTTCGGACGATCCGCCCGCCTGCAGCACGTCGTTGTTGGGCAACGACGGCGGTCGGACTCGGTTGCCGTTGGCACCGGCTGCCGCATTGGACGAAGGAGCGATCCTCCTGCCGAGATCCGGCAGTTGACTGCCGTCCATACCGCCGCTGATGAGCTGGAAGCGCTCCAGTTGACTGACACAGGTGAGCACCTCGCGCCAGCTGCCCTTCAGGTAGTTGCCCTCGCTGTGCGCGACACCGAGCAGCGTCTTGATCGCCTCGACGTTCTTGCTCTTCATCTCGCCCAAGTTGTTGAGGAAGGTGAACTTGGCCAGCGTCGTGACAAAGGCATTCCTTTCGAGCTCGAGCCCGAAGAACGAGACGATCTTGATGGCGTCACGGAAACCTTCGAGACATTTGCCGACCACCTCCGGGTCGTCGGACTCCTGCAGCGGACCAGAGATGCCCGCCAGGAACGGCATCCATGCGACCTCGAACATGGGCTTGACGTGCTCAAAGTGCGAGGCGGAGAAGAACTGCTCGGCTGCGGCGCGTTGCTGAGGCGCAATGCGTCGCTGTGTGCGCACCATGGTGCGGAAGAGGGCCTCGGTCTTGTTGGCCATTCCCTCGGACTGCAGCACGTAGGCTTCTCGCTGCAGGTCTCGTCCGGCTCCAGCGATCGCGTTGGCGAGACCGGACGACGACGATCCGACGGCAGGCGCAGCCACTTCGTCCTTCATCTTGATCTCGTTGGTCTGGATCTCGTCGAACACCGAACGAAGGTACTCTTCGGGCAGGCTCTTGCCGTCATCGATGCCCGAGTTGTTCTTGACAAAGTCCTTGAACGTCATCCTGTTCTTGACTTGCGGGTTGTGAGCATCCGTGTTGAGCATGATGACCGAGTAGGCGAATACGTACGCCGTGTCGGCATTGGCAAAGGCGTTCGGGTTGCCGTGAATGAAGCGTTCCGCGAACTTGAGCATGTATCGGTCGATCTTTTGCGACTCTCCTGGTAAACGGAAAGCCTGCAGGAATCTTCGGAGCGCTTCGGTGAAACCAAGGCCTTCGAAGTTCATGATGTCTACAAAGGCGTGCATGATGGCATTGCTTTCGGGCGTGCCTTCGCCGAGGAACTCGCCGATTTGCGCCTTGCTGAGACCGTCGGCGTAGAGCAAGAAGCGCGCAATGTCGGTAGGCTCGCGTGAGCGAATGAAGCCATCCTTGACGAGCACATCGATACCTCGTTTGGGCTTGAAGTTAAACTTGCGAATGCCCTCGAGGAGAAGGGTCTTGCGCTGTTTGGCGCTTTCGAAACGGCTGGGATCGTCTTGCGGCTCGGGTGTTTGATCACGGCTGATCTCGGAAACACCGCTCGTGCTGAGGTGGGAGGACGCGCCCTGCGGTCCTGCAGCGGGACTCGGATGGCCGCCAGACTCCATGAGGTTCTCACTGTCGACGGTGATGGTCTCGTTGCCGATGCGTACCTCTTCACTGGCACGAGGCGAGAGAGTAGTGTCTCCTGGGTGCCCGTTGAGATGCTGGCCTCCTGCCTCCGAGGTTGCAGAGGCGCGGCTGGACCATTCCACTAGCGAGCGTGAGACGGAGCAGAGGCATTCCAGACCTTGTCGCTTGAGCCGTGCCTCGACCGTTTGACTCGCGCCAGAGGAAGACTGTGTCGAATCGTCGCCGGCTGCGGTGCTGAGCGTCGGTGGAATGGCTGGTCCCGAAGTGCTCGATCGAGGTAAAGCAGCGGAAGACGAACCAACGTCCTTCTCTGACTTTCCGTCAGCATTCGCTGATACGTGTGACTGCGCGATCTTGGAGATGACGTTCATGAGTCGCTCGTAGATGTTGTCGAGCGCCGTCCTGTCGCAATCGTAATTGAGGTAGATCTCCACAAGTGCTTGTGGGCTCTGGCAGAGACGAATCAATACACCGAGCAGGATCGACTTTTGCCTTGCTGTTGACGTGCGCATCTCGAGAATGGGCAGGAAGATCTCGTTCAGCAAGACCTCGATCTCCTTCTTGAGCTTGGTGCGCATGCCGTCGAGAATGTGCCAGAAGATCTCGCAGCTGATCTCAAAGACCTGGTTGATGCTCGAGACAGCGTTCCGACTGAGACTGAGGCAGAGATACTGCTTGACGGCCTGAACGAACTGAGTCTGTTCGCCGGTGGTAGTGCTGTGGATGATGACGCTCGGGTCGGTGAAGATGGTCATGTGAGACTGAAGGATGGTAAGGATGAGATGCAACGACAAGAGCTTGGATCGCATCGCATGCGACTTGAGATCGCGCTCGCTCTCGGCACCAAGTGGCTTCATGGTCAGCTTGCACAATGCACGCAGTACAAGAAAGGCGTCTTTGACAAAGAGCTCGGCCGTGCTCATGTTGGCTAGACTGCCGGCATTGTCGCGTTCCGATGCGCCCTCGAACGACTTGCGTTCTTCCAACGTCTGCAACGTGACCTTCTCGACCTTGCCTGCTGCTTCACCTTGTCGGTCGTTACCGTCCGCGTCGTCGTGTCCGTTAGAGTCAGCCGCCTCCACATGGGATTCGTCGTCCTTGTGAGATGCATTTGTGCCATTCGACCGCGATTGAGAGACGTCGGAAGTGCTGTGGGAAGCCGAAAGGCGACCGGAGCCGGGAACAGCGCTGCGAGGTACGCGTGCAAAGACGTGATGGACCATCTGTGTGAGACTGCCCTGAGCGATAGCCTGGTTTGTCGGCAACTTGCTCATGAGGAAGATATTGTAGACGGTACGTACCGCCTTGAGCAAGCTCGACTGATGGACGTGCACCGTGGTGGACAGAACGGAAGCGAGAAGCGCCTTGATGATCTGCAGCGCCACTTTGTCGTCGAGATTCTCCTGGTAGCAATCACAGATGGTCTCTGTCACCAGGTCGGCCAGCGTCTGCGGGGGCTGACCGGCCGCGATGATGGCGCTGGCTACGGCCGTCGGGTCGTCCTCGGCAAAGAAGGCGCTGGCTACGGCCGTCGGGTCGTCCTCGGCAAAGAAGGCGTAGCTGACCAGCTTGCTGATGCAATCAAGACTTGTGATGGTGAGGTTGTTGCTGCGCATCCTGCACGCCAAGCGAAGTGGCTCAAAGACGACGCGAGGATCCAAGACGGGTTGTTCCAGCTCTGCTGATTGCGGCGTTGCAGTGTAAGCGGCGGCCGCCTTGACCATGTCCAAGGCAACGTTGGCAGCATCTCGGAGCTCCTTGTTCTTCTTTGCTTCCTTGGAGTTGGCGAGTGACTCGAGGGCGGAGATAACAAAGACGGCGCTGCCCTTGTTCAAGCTCTTGAGACTGGACCGCGAGTGGACCGTGGTGGCAGTGGTGGTTGTCGTGGAGACAGACGAGGAGCGACGCGTTCTGGCCATGCTGGCTCGGGAGCTGGATGCCTCGGGAGGCGGTGATGTCGTCGTTGCTGCGGCATCTGCTGGTGGTTGGGATGCGTTGTCGACGATGACTTGACGGGCGTCTTGCTCTGGCAATGCTTCTTTCGCTGGAGGCTCGGGCGCTTCGGCAGTCGGTGTTGTGTCTGCTTCTGTCGAAGGAGGCTGTGCGTGGGAAGATGCTTCGTCATGCTCGGGCGCTCCGTTGGTATGAGGAGCGACTTGTTCGGTGGCATCCGATCCAGCAATGCCAGGCGCGCCTGTTGAGCTTGCAGCTGCTTCTTCCGGTGCTGTGTCGTCGAGTCGGATCTCCTCCGACGCAGGCAGTTGTTCCTGTGATTGTTCCTCTGGCAACGCAGCAGGTCCCGCGTCGCTCGCCGCTGTCGATGTTGGCGCGGCGGACTCATCGTCTTGTTCCGCTGAGGTTGGTTCAGGAGCGGTGTCGATGCCCGTTGTCGAAATAGGTGGGTCTGCGAGGCTGGTCCCGGCAGAAGGAAGCTGAGGCTTGGAAGACGCCTCGGCGTCGTTCACCTCGTGGTCCGCCATGGTCGTCAGCGCTGCTGTCTGATAGACTCTTGACGGAGGCAGAAGGCGTTCTTGCAGTGGTGGTGATGGTCAAGAGACTGACCAGTGACTTGAGTGAAAGAAGATTCGGAAGGACCTGCCGAAAGACGAAATGGCCAACACCTCACCGAAGGAACGCGCCGAACAGCCTCAGCTTCAGCCTCAGCCTCAAATTGAATGCCAAGGGTGCAGACAGAGCACGGACTGCGAAATCCTCATGCAGCGCGGGAGGCGTCTCAGTCCCGATCCAAAGCCAATTATTCTGAGGCGCCTCCATTTTCAAAGACACAAATTCAGCGACGAGGGTTTAACATCTTGCGAATTTCCGCTTAGAACCTCATCGCCTTTCAATCTGCAGACAAAGACGCTTCGGGAGGGTATAGGTCGTATAAAGCAAGAGAAGCCGGAAGGAGCGGGCATGCAAGGTACAGGTACAAACGGAAAGATACGATTCGTGATGGCCACATGGACAGGAAGGCGCCTCGATGCGAGATCATGCCTCGCCCAAGATGGCCTCGTTGAGCTCTACCAACGGTGCCAGCTCTCGCGGCTCCACCAGCTGGAACTCGGTGATAAAGAGCAAGAAGTGGCGGTAGGAAGTGTTGAGATGCGCCTCGATGCTGAGCGCACACACCTGCGCAAAGTGGTGATTGTAAGTGTGTGCATAAACTCGGAAGAGCCTCCTGAGGATCGACTTGACCACCGCCGCGAAGTTCTTGGGGAAGGGAACGCCCACCTTGCTCGGGAAGAGCTCCTCGTCATCTAGCTGCGATTGAACCCAGTTCATCAGGCAGTCGACGTATTCCGGTGCCGACATCTTGGTCGGACGACGGTACAGCGCCGAGTTGGCGTCTTGCCAGTGGTACTCGAATCGAGGGCCGGCGCACATGACAGGGCACTCTGTCGGGGTGCAGAACTCGGTGATGGTGCCGTAGAGCATGTTGACGTGGTTGAAGAAGTCGACCGTGTTGACGGCAAGCCACTCGTTGAGATCCTCGCCCTCAGGAAGCACCACAGCCAGACGAAGATTGCCGCTGCCGAGAGTAGCTTCAGCATATCGCTTGAGCTGGTACTGCTTCGTGCCTTCGGGGATGTTGCGCTTGGGCTTGAAGGTGCGCGTCTTGGAGAGACCGAAGAAGGAGGACATGATGTCGATTCAGTCCAACGACGAGCTCGTCGATGCCTTTATGTGTCTGGTATCGCGAAGATAGCAAGATCGTGAGTGCTGCGTCTGCCGTGAGAGTCGACCCGAAGATGTCAAGACAGTGTGAGATGATATGCTGATCGAGCTGAGGCTAGGTGTGAGATGCTGGCGAGCTGATGGCGAGGGGAGGAGATGCTGGTCCGAGGTGTAGATGCAACGGTGCATCGGGATTCGAAAGTGGACTTAGACTCCAGGCTCAGGAGATCAACACCTCCTGTCTTGCCTCCCAGACGCGTGTTTTGCGTAGAGATCAACACGAACCCTGCATAGAGCTCACCCATTTCAAACTTTGAATTATCGAGCCAGGCTCATCTCAAATCACCAGCCTGAATTCACTTGACCGCGCGTAACAGACTAGATCTCAGCCGATATTGCCGGTTAGTCATATCGGGCCGATGCGCTTGGCAGTCTCACGTGCGGGAACCTCCTTCTCCTCCCTTTCTCACCATCACGTAAACTACGACCGCTCGTCACAGCCACACTCGACATGGACAGGAAAGGAATGTGATTGCAACACTGAGAGAATGGCCGGCCACCTTACTTCTTGTTCGACCTCGCCGTTGGGTTCCAATTCGAGTATCGGACCAGTTCTCGGAAATGGCAGAAGATCGCCATGAAGCTGACGGCACTGTAGTAGAACGGCGCTAGCAAGCCGAATGCGATGATGCCTGCTGGATGGGTGAAGTTCGACCTGTTCTTGAGCGTGATCGCCACAGTGACGAACAGGCAGATCAGGTTGACCGCCAAGGCCCACATCGAGACGGCAAAGCCGCCAAAGTTGTCAAACCACGCACGCAGGCCTTGATGCGGGAAGCTGAGAAGCAGCGACGAGAGCAGGATGAAGAGAAGCTGAGTGTTGATGTAGAAGTAGACTTCTCGGTAGACGAGGAGCTGGAAGAGACCGATGCGCGAGCGCCAGCCGTTGTCATCCGAGTAAGCACCTCGTCGAACGGCGGGAAGAGCGTGTCGGAAGGCTACCTGAGTCCAGCCCTGCGACCAACGCATGCGCTGCTTGGTGAGCGCCGGAATGGTCTCGGGTGCAAGCTCGTAAGACAGCACCTTGAGATCGTACTCGATTCGAGCACCAGAGATGATAGCTCGCATGGAGCTGTCGATGTCCTCGGTCAACATGTGCTTCTGCATGCCGAGCGTCTTGAGCAAACTGGCGTTCCAATGACCGTTGGATCCACCAAAGAAGCCGTATCCCTGCAATTGTGCTCGTCCACTGTGCATGACGCCGTAGATCATGTCGAACTCTGCTGCCACCAATCTTGTGGTGAGGCTCTCGTCGTAGTTGTATACGCAGCATCGACCCTGGATAATATCAATACCGCCTTGCAAGAAGCGTCTCGCAACCCATCGGATGGCGTTGGGATCCGGGTAGTGGTCCGTGTCGTAGAGCGTGATGATGTCGCACTTGAAGTCCATCGAGAGGTAGTGGTTGATGTTGTCGGCCTTGGACGTCGAGTTGGGCACCTTGATGATGCGCAATCGCTCGTGTGCCTTCTCGAGCTCCCTCAACTCGGTCTCGACCGGCTCGATCGGATATGGTGTGTTGTAAGCGAGGTTGATGGTGACCTTGTCGGTGGGGTAGTTGATCTCCCTCAGCGCATATCGCAGCTGTCGCATGATGATGTCCTTCTCGTTAGGCAGATAGGCCACCAGCACGATGTCGACACGAGGCCATTCCTTGCCGTTCTCCGTCTCGCCCCAGCCCTCTCTGGTGGCTTTGCGAAAGGCTCGTCTCGCCTTGACCGAGGGTCGGATGGACTGCATCGCCTCGGTCGACACCGAGAACGATGTGAAGGTCTGCAAAGCGACAAAGACGTAGAAGAGCACCTCTTGGAGCTTGGATGGGATGACGATGTAGAAGAAGAAGCTGATGACGCAGTAGCATGCGAGGAGGATCATGGGTGTCCAGCTATAGATGAAGGCCGAGGCATTGGCCACGCCCCTGCCGAGGCGGTTTTGTGTGCCCATGATGAAGGATGGATGTATGCGGCTAGCGATGGGCTCGCTCGATAGCGAAGAGGAACAGCTTTGCTATGGTCAAGCCAAAGTGAAGGACGATGAAGGCTTTGATGGTTGTATGAACGACAAGAATCGGGAAGTCGAAAAAGAATTGGGGATGGATCGAACAAGGTAGGGCGACGGCTGCAAAGCTCTACGTGTGGAGTTGCCAGCCAGCCAAAGGGGTCCAAGTCGACTTGGGCGAACCGCAGAAGACTTCGGCGTAGGATCACACTGGCGTGCAGAACAGCTGACTGGGCGGATGGCAGAGACAAGTACGGCACGGAAGAAGCGGCTAAGCACCGTGCTGCGTCTGTCCTCTCAGACGGCTGCGACTTGACATTAGCAGACCAAAAGCGAGGCTGTGGGCTGTAAGGACAGACAAAGATAGCAAACCAGCAAACCATTCGAAACCGTCCAAGAGTCTCGCAAAACTCCTGCTCGCCTACAGCACTTGAGATCGTCTGCGCCTTTCATGAGCAATGAGATGATCAGAGCGCGCGCAGGAGGTGGGCCCCTTCATTGCTGCAAGATGGCAAAATGGGGTCCGAGATTCGGGTGGGGAGCAGCAGCGTCGACTCTTGCAGACTGCCGTTCCTTACGCAAAAGACAACAAACAAGCCTGTGCTAGATCCTGGCTTGCTGCTGCTGCTGCCGCTGCTGTCTCGCAAAAGGTACAGAACCGGCAAACAAGCCCGTCTCTGTTTCGGCGAATTCAGCGTCAAGGATTCGTGATGATCTTCGTAGCACAAGAGAAGGGTAAAGCGGCCGTCGTCATCATTGACAGAATGGACGGAGAGCGAAAAAAAAATCTTTAATTTATGTCTCGCTTATCTCGCAATCGAGGCTATTTTTTGCCAGAAAAGGACCCAGAAGTCGGAGTTGCGTGTCAAGCGTCGCAGCAAGCGTCAACTTGCTCATCCAAGTATACTGGCTTTGCTGCCCAAGAAATTTGCGTCGAGATGAGCTGGCGGCGTCGACCTTACTGCTCGCTTCAGCTCAAGCAATTTTTCCATTTCAAAAATGAAGAAAAGCAAAAGGGAGCGCCATGCAGGACAGGCGAGACATCGAGACTCTCACCGAAGTTACCGAGCAAACACAAATTCGTCCTCCTCCTCACATCTGTGACATGCTGTCATGATTCGCAGTGCGATGCTGCATGCTGTGCAAGGCGGTGAGCTCGATCTCTCTCTTCTCGCATTGACCTTGATGGTTTCAACGGAGGGTGTCAAGGCCTGATGGCAAAACTCTCGGATCGCTCAACCCTAGCCGCCTTGCGCATCGCGCCTCATCTCGAGGTCCAGCTAGGGACCCCTTTCCCTTTCATCAAGGAGCGTGCTATTCTGCCGTAGTCGACGCCGCTGCCACCGCTGCTGCTTCAGTTTGTCTCGGACCCTATCTTTCAAACCCCGATTGCGGAAACCGTTTCGACACTGTAAAGACAGCGCTAGATGCCACCTTTGGAGGTGGGCTGGTGTCATTGTATGCGCCCGTTGAAGGGTACAAACCGTCGCACGGCCTCTGCAGTGCCACCGACCCTTGATGAGCTCCCTCCGCCTACCTCCCTCTGCCTGAGCTTTACCGAGTTGAGCACAAGTCTCGATCTGTCCAGCATCTCTCGTTTCCGAGACACCCAACGGCAATCTTCTGTTACAGACACTCCTGCTTGCAGCCTCGTCGTACCGTCTTTGCTCTTTGCTCGTTGTCCCATATGCTCTTTCAAACTCCTCCGACTCTTCCACTCCTGCTTGTTCGCCCACTGCTTTTGCTAAACGGCTCCCATCCCCACCTTCACACAAGTGTTACACCGTGTGCCGACCTTGTCCCGGTGTTCTCGCTTCTCTTTGCCTCCACTGGCATCTCCAACTTTCCTTTGACTCCTCATCATCACCTCTGAAGCACATCCTACGCCGTCCCTCCGACCTATCCGTCTCTTCCAATACACCTCGTAGTCCACGCACATTTCCCCACATGGTCCGCATCAACGACTTCTCCTGATCGCGTCTCATAGATAGACAGTAGAAGTACCTACTTTCGGTCAAGATATACCATCCACATCCTTCGACATGGTCGCTATCAGTACCATGACGCCGGCAAGGCTGCTCGCCTCGACTCTGGTCCTCGTCATCTCCTCAATAGCGCTCGCACAGGCCGCATGCGAATGCGGCTACAGAGACCCGCTCACCAACGCTCTCTGGACAGATCGTACCATCACATATTTCAACGAGTCCGGTCTCAATGACGTTGTCACACAGCCAGCACAGTCACCTCGTATGTACGGCGGTGCCACCCCAGGCGATACAGGCGATGGTCAGCAAGCCTGGTCGCTTATCGGCGACTTTGTCAATAAGTGGGAGAACAGCTTCGACGCCACCTACCGAAGCGCCGTAAGCTACAACAACACCTTCATCAATGACTACGCACTTGCACTCCAGGTCTCGCCTGCACAGCTTAAACACCGCATCGTCAATGGCTCTCAGATTGTCACCCGCAGACGTGACATCCTCTACGGCTCTTTCCGTGCTCAAATCGAGCCGGCCGTCTCTCGTGGCGCTGGTGCTGCCTTCAAGTTCAGTGCCGCATACAACGACTCGCAGACCGTTAATATCGGTATCTTCACCTCGGACGACCCCGCCAATTCGACGCTGCAATGGTCCTGGTCTGCATTTGGACACGGCGACTCGCCCGTCAAGAACAACATTTCGTCGCTTGGCACGCTCGACTACCTCGAGCACCGCTTCGACTGGCAGCCCGACCTGCTCCAATGGCGCAACGCCGCCACCAACGAGAGCGCCAACTTCCACTCCGTTCAGCGAGGCGTCAATGCCACGCGCCTTCCCATCGCGCCCGCGCCCATCAGCTTCGAAGCTTGGTCCAATGGAGAACACTCGCAGTCGCAAGGCCCTCCTCTCATCCTGCCTCTGCGCACGCACGTCCGCTATGCGCGCTTCTTCTTCAACTCGAGTCTCGAAGAGCGCAACACGCAGTTCGAATCCCAGTGCGCAGCAGTTAGCGCCAACGCCGACGCCATCTGCAGTACCGACGATCTGACCCTGCGTGATAGCACTCCTTTCGATCTAGCGGCCTTGAGCAAGATGACGGTCCCCCAATCCACCTACAAGGCTCCCCTCTATGCAATCATCGCCATCTCGATTGCCTCGGGCATCTTCCTCATGACGATCGCCCATGGATTGGTCGTTCGCTCCATCAAGGATCAGGCCAAGAAGAGAGCGGCTGCGATCGCCGCTCAGCAAGAGGAGATGGAGAAGGACCAGATCTCGGCAGCGTCCTCGGAGACGAACGTCGAGATGTTTGTGCCACCCCCTGTGATTGCTGCCTTGGCTTCCGACGAATCCACGCTCGGCAAGTCGCCTCCTCTTACTCCTGTAGACACCGACATCATTGAAGACAAGGCACTTCTGTTCGGCGACAGTGCCAAGGTCACTCCGAGGACCAGGAGCCCCACCGAGGGGGCACTGAGGACGGCTACCACGCCCGTCCAGCTCTGGACAGCTCCTGATCTCGTCTACGGCTCGGACTCGGATTCGGACTCGGATGATGGTAACACGGACGACGATCGCTCAGTAGCCTACTCTCGTCGAAGCAGCATGCAACTCCCTCGTACCAGCCTGCAGCTGGGAGAGAGACCTGCGGGCAGCCCCTTGCCACGCTACAATGCGCCCTCGCCCGCCTCAAGGCGACCCTCAGTCACGTTCAGTGGACGCGACTCGCCTGCCTTTGCCAACGCCAACGGCTCCAAAGCTCCTCGATGGATCGAAGACATGAAGCGAACACAGGCGATGCCTTATGTCGCTCCAGGCTTCGCCGGCGAACCTGCTTCCTCCAACTACGCTGCTAGCATTTCTAGCCGTCGAATGTCTTTCATCGACGGATACGCCGGAAGGGAGCGATACGATATGGTCGACCTGTACGAGGGCTCCAAAGATGATCACAGTCCATTTGCGTCGCACTCTGGATCTCGCGCCGGATCACACGCTGGATCGCATGCCGGGTCCCACTCCGATCACGCAGCTCCTCCAGCTGTGGACCCAAGTCAGTACAACACACACGACGAGCTGTTGAATGCCCATCATCGTCAGAGGTCTTTCGCGTCGATCCAGAGCGCAGCAGCTCCGTCCTTCATCTATGATTTCCAGCACGAAGGCACATCGAGGCCCGGCTCCATCCACACTTCCAGACCAGCCTCTTTCATCGAGAGCTACGGCTCCGAAGCGCACGAGGATCTTCAGCGTCCGCAGATCATCCAATGGCAGCAGCGAGACCTTCAAGCTGCTGACGGTGAGGTCGGTGCGCTTGCCAAGCCTGAGCTTGGTGATGCAGACGGACGCAAGGCCCGAGACGGTGTCAACTCCAAGGTCAAGGCGCCCGAACCACTGCTGCAGTCGGTCGTTCGCCGCATCAACGAGTTCCTCTTCATCAAAGGAACCACGCAGCTGACCTCGACCGGAGCACGCAGGATCGACTACCTTGATGGCATGCGAGGTTTCGCTTGTTTCCTGGTCTCGTTCCATCACTTCATGCTCATCTACTACTTCGGTATCACCACGCCGAACGCTGCGCACCACTATCCCAAGTTCGAGTTCTGGTTCCGCTCGCTCATCGGCCCTATCGTCGTCAACCAGGGTCTCAAGCTCGGCATCTTCTTCATGTTGCCTTCGCGCACCATGACCAACCGATACCTGCTCAAAGGTGGACTGCAGAGCATGGCTGACAACACAGTGCGACGAATTCCTCGTCTGGCGCTCCCTGTGGCCGGTGCTGTCATTGCCAACTACTTCCTCATGGACGTTGGCGCGTTCAAGTGGGTGCCTCGTCTGGCCTCGAGGACGTGGTCGACCTGGTCCTACTGGCAGAACTTTGACAACCTCGGTGTCTTCATCAATGCCTTCATTTCGCTCTGGTGGTCGGCGCCGCCCGTTCAACCTGCTCTGGTCACCGGATACGCCACCGGTGTGCTCTGGACGATTCCGGTCATCGTGCAAGGTACATGGACGTGCTTGGTCTGTGCTCTTGTAGCCCACGAGATCAAGAACGCCTACAAGCGCTTCACCTTCTACGCGCTTTGCATCGGGCTGAGCTGGTACGCCGGCACGTGGGACCTCTTCTTCATGGCGGGTCTTGTCGTGGCCGATCTGGATAGCAAGCTCAACTACCAGGCTTGGGCCGCCAAGGGCATCCCGATGGTGCCTGGAGTCGTCCGCCGTGGTCTGCACCTTCCCGACTCGGTCGACAAGCTCCGCGTTCACGGCCAGGTGCTCGCCTGGGCTCTGTTCCTCGCAGCTTGGGCTCAGCAGTACCTCTCCCAAATCCCCGGCGCTCCTGGTAACGGCTTTGACAACTGGGCAGACTACGACCTTCACCCCAACTGGACGTACGAAGTTCCCCACGCGTGGACCGACGATGATACCGGCGTCAGCTACACTGATCCGCGTGTCGCATCGTTCATCCTCTCTTTCAGCTTCTTCCTGCTCACCGATCTGTCCAACCTGCTTCGCGCCTTCTTCCGCCTGCGCATCTGGTCGTACATCGGAAGGCACGCGTTCGGCGTCTTCCTGATGCACGGTGTGGTGTGGTGGACCTGGTCGGCCTGGTTGTGCCTCACCTTGCTCACGGCCGGTGTGCCATACTGGGCCACCATTCTAGTTGTATTCGTCACTTCGTACGCGCTGTTGATGGTCGTTGCGGAATGCTTCACGGCCACCTTTGACAGCTGGGGCGGCCTCTTCTCCAAGGCGGTTTGGAGAGCTACCTCGGGCGGTCTTGGCAGGCAGTGAGCCCTCACGTTCCTTTTCGCTCATGGGCTCGCGTTCTGTCATACATCATACGTACTCTCTCTCTCTCGTGGATAATATAACCGTCTCTTCCAATCTCTTCGGTATGTGACTGATGGTTGATGATCGTCGGTTGAGAGGCTTGATGGTTTGAATTTATTTTTTTCACATTTGTAAGATCGCGGTCAGAATCGACCCCGCAGCTGAAATTCGCGGCTGGAAGGTTGACGTGGAGGAGAAGTGGCTCAGCAAGCACACACTCTGCTGCTGCCGACCGAGCACAGACCCTTCTTGTCCTGCACAATTCATCTCTCAACCGTCAACCACCACCTCGCTGACCCTGACACCACCGACGAAGAACGTCTCGCAAGTTCTCATTGGCAGCACCGGACCCTCGACATCGCTGCGATTGTTCGGCGGCCAGCTCATCCTGCAATGCATCAGCCGTAAAGCATGACGGCATCTGATCGACGTTCGCCGCAGCGCAGCAGCAAGGCGCTGCTGGCGTTCCTGTTGGCCAGCTGCCTGCTCTCGGTGATCGGTACCGTACATGCCGAGCAGGCGCCATTCAGTACAGCCACGACCTCAAAGGCAGTAGCAGACCACACTCCGCAGGAAGCATACGAAGAGGCTCTGCGTCTCTTGCGGGCAACCATCAGAACCAAATCACCTCGTACGAAGCTCAGCAGATCGGCTTCGAAGGCATCTTCATCAGCATCGCCATCGACGACCGAACAGGAAGATCTTCCATCCACATTCAAGTCCATCAGGACAGCGAATGCCGCAACCCTTGTCCGCTCCTTGCGACGCTGGTACCGGAACGTCCTCGATGCTGCAAGCGATGCTGCTGCCTATGATGCTGCCGTGAGCGCCAAAGTCAGGGGCTCCAGCTCGATCAAGAGCGATGGTGCACATCGATGGCAGGGCCCTCCCATCGGATCCTCTCAAGGCGAATCGCAGTGGCCCAGCGCCAACCCAATACCGATGTGGCCCGACTGGGAAAGATTGCCAGAAGGAACCACACCAGTGAATCCAGCCGACAGCATATGGGAGAGTGTCATGTTTGGACCGTTCACAAGCAAAAGTACAGCATCGTCGGATCTCACCCTATCGCAGCCTCAACATCAAGACGACGGCAACGAGGAAGGCAGTACCGACCGACGCGATGCCGTGTCGCTACTCACTCTAGCCGGATGGGGTCGCGAATCGGTCGACTGGCAATATGAGGCATATGCATCCACGGCACGCAATGACTCGAGCTTGCTTCGGGCTGCTTTTGATGATGTGAAGCCAGCGGGGGAATCGAGCGGTGACGGCTCGTCAGCGTTAGCAGATGCGCTCTGGGTGCTCGGAGAACACTCGCTGTGGGGTACGCACGGAAGTCCGCCCAATCTTGCCCGTGCTCGCGCCTGCTATCAGCGCCTAGCAGATATCAGCTACGATCGGCACGGCAACTCGATGGCAGGAAACGCCAGTGCCCACGCTCGGCTGGCGTTCCTTGAAGGCAGCGGCTGGGAGTCGACCATTCAAGGCGACTGGAAGCCGATCTCCAACGAGGTCAGCACCTGGTCCTCGTTCACCTCTTCGCCGACGTTCGAGGATGTTCGCTCAGCATGGAAGAGGAGACGCGAGCTCTTTGCTCAGCTCAAGAGGGACGACGGACAACGGCAAGCCAAGGCCGTGCTGCACTACACGATCGCCGCCAATGCAGGACACGCTCCATCGCAGATGGCGCTCGGCTTCCGGTACAAGCAGGGCATCGGCGTAGCCCCGTCTTGCTGGAATGCGCTTGCATTGTACGAAAAAGCAGCAGAAGATACGTACAAGCGCTTCAAAGCCGGTCCGCCAGGCGGTCTCACTCTACCGTACACCAAGATCCGCATCTCGGACCTCGACGGAGGAGCTTACGGTCCTGGCGCTTCGGTTGCCTCGACGGGGTTCGCGGTCCTGAATCCAGCAGTGCAGGCTGCACTCAATCGCCAGCCTGGCTCCACTCGCGATCCCTCGGCGCTTGAAGATCTGCTCGAGTATCATATCTATCTCGCAGAGCACGGTGATGTGAGGAGCTCGCTGTTCATGGCGCAAGTATACTACCACGGCAGCATCTACTCGTCGAGCGAGGCGGCGGGAGCAGTGCGTCGCGACTACCGACGTGCCTTGACATGGCTTCTCCGGGTCGCCAAAGATGTCTGGCCCCGCAAAGCCGGCGACGTGAAGCGCGGCGGTCCAACGGGCTCTACGGCCAAGCATGGCGACAAGGGCGAGGATGTGCAGTCCAAGGTGGAGGACAATCTGCTAGCCCACGCTGGAACAGCAGCTGGCATGATTGGCCAGATGTATCTGCGAGGCGAAGGTGTGAAGCAAGACTTTGCACGAGCCTGGGTGTGGTTCTCCAGGGGCAAAGACACGGGCGATCCCGAGTCATACAACGGTCTGGGCATGATGTTGCGCGATGGCCTGGGAGTTGCTGTCGATATTGCCACTGCCACCACCTACTTTGAGGCCGCGGCCAAGGTGCGACACAGCGGAGCCAACGTCAATCTCGGCAAGATCCACATGGAATTGGGCGACCTCGACAATGCAGCCAAGTGCCTCACCATCGCGTCGATGGGAGAAAGCCGCTTCGAAGCCGTGTACCTGCTAGCCAAAGTCAACGCACGAATCGCACGCAAGGAGCAGTCCGGCGATAGCTGTCGCAAAGCATTGTCCGGCTTCAAGCATACCGCGGAGCACGGCGATTGGTCGACCCGCATCTCGCACAAGGCCGAGCACGCTTGGCGTCGCAATGAGCGACAAAAGGCACTGCTCGGCTGGGCTCTTGCCGGCGAAATGGGCTACGAGTCCGCTCAGAACAACGTGGCATACATGCTCGACCGAGCCAACTCTCGCACTCGCATCCTCGATCTATCGAGCGGAGTCAAGCACGACGGCAACTTTACCGACCGTCTTGCGCTTGTCCACTGGACACGGTCTGCAGCACAGAGCAATGTGGATGCGATGGTCAAGATGGGCGATTACTACTTTCACGGTATCGGTACGGGCAATCCGGGGCAGCCGGCCTACGAAAAGGCAGCAGCATGCTACTCTGCTGCCGCCGACAAGGGCGTCTCTGCTCTTGCCTACTGGAACTTGGGCTGGATGTACGAAAACGGTATCGGCGTCGCCAGGCAAGACTTCCACCTCGCCAAGCGATACTATGACACGGCGGTGGAGACCAACGTCGAAGCGTACCTGCCTGTCGCACTGAGTCTGATCAAGCTTCACATTCGTGCTGTATGGGCTGCGGTCTTTCGATCCGAGTCGAGCCAGAGCGCCATCTCGCTCCTCTCCTCCTACGCGTCGTCGGACAAAGGCAACACGGCGTATACCGAAGCGGAAGAGCAGGCAGCAACCAAGCAGAAGCAGACGGAGGAGAAATCGAAAAAGGCGTACGAAGAGCAGGGGGGAGGATACGGCGATCCGAACGAGCCAGAGACGTGGGCTGCGAGGGACGGCGAGACGGATGAGGATCTGGATGACATGATCGAGTCTGGATTGTTGATCCTGGCGTTGGGTGGATTGGCGTACCTGGCATATGTGAGACAGAACGTGCAGCTTCAGCTGAGAAGGGAGAGGCGGCAGCAGCGGGATCAGCCACATCAGCAGCAGCAAGGCCAGCAAGAACCCGCTCCGAGGCAGCCAAATCCATGGGCACCTTTGGGTGACGAGCCGAATGCTGCCGCCAACTTCTTAGCAGGGCTTTGACGCACGACTCACACGCTCAATGGAAGCGGTCTATTCTTGGATTGTCACACATGCGGCTCGTCAACCCGTACCTGATCAAGGACTGACTGTGCTTGAGTTCGTCGATGTGAGTCAGGTACGAAGATGCCGAGGAGAGGCTGGGATCATTTTTCGGTGTTTGTTAGACTGCTCCGTTGGTGTGGAGGAATCTGGTTGGACCCTTTCAAAATTTGCTGCCGTTTGCTGCCTGACTTTCTTCTTTCTTGAAGTTCGGATTTCGGCAGCTGTTGGGTGAAGCAGAACATCAAAAATTTCCCTTTGCCACGCTGCAGAGGCGGAAATTTGAGCAACTTTTCTTCTCACGACTGAGCCTCAAGATTGTTTTCCTCATCCTTGTCATCAGCACCATCACCGACCAAGAAGCATCAGCCGGTATCACATCCTTAGCATTGATGCTAGCTTGATCGCAATATGGCACCAGCAACATCATCCTCTGCCCAGCCTCACAAGGCGGGCAAGAAGCTCTCCAGAGAGCAACAACGAAGGAAGGCCGACAGCAAAGCCTCCAAGGTCCGACGTGTCCATCTCGATGCGAGCGGCAGCCAGGCTGCGACGAAGCAGAAGACGCTCAAGCAGATCAACAAGAACGCCGAAAAGGTCACCACTCGCTTCCGATACGCTTCCTTCAACCAGCGTCTGCAGGATGTTCACCTCGCACCCGCTGCTATCAGCGCCAGCACCAGCTATCGACCCTACTCTGGCCTCGATGCTCCGCTAGCATCTGCTTCCACCAGCAATGCCGCATCATCGCGTGCTGCTGATGCAGAGTACGACGGCGAGCCACTAGACGAAGACGATGAGGACGCTTCTTCGTCACTTCACGCCAAGACATCCTTCTCGCACGCACTGCAGGCATGGACCGACCTCAACCTCTCGAACGCATTCCACGACCTCTATCGTCAGCTCAACCCAATCACGCAATCTCTGCCACAGCTGATCCATCATCGCTCTGCGATATCGTCCATACTAGCTACGACCCTCTCGACGCCAAGCTCGTGGCTTGCATGGGATGCTGCTCTCGACCTCCTCCCTCGTCTTGCCAAAGACCTAGGATCCGAGTTCTTGCCCGTCTATCCTCCTATGCTCAAGAGTGCAGTGCACATCACCACCACAACCAAGGCGACGACCGGCGGCGATGAGCGAGCAGCTGCCAACTTGGTCGAGCGCGGCTTCCAGTCGGCGGCATGGATCCTGAAGGCGGTCAGCCCTTTCATTGTCAGCAAGGAGCTTGCAGGGCGCGCTGACCAAGACGAGGATGCAGAAGAGACGGGCGACGACACTGGGATGGCAGAAGAAGAAGTTGAGACGAAGGAGGTGGACGAGAGGACACGTCGTCTAGTTGAAACTTGGACCGTAATTCGCCCTTACCTCGGCTGGAAGCCCATTCTTGCTAAGGAAGCCTTGCGCTCAACCTACGACAACGACGACGACGAAGAGGAAGACGACGAGGAAGAAGATGCAGCCTCGGTGGCTTCGGAGCAGAATGATGCTCTCGAGCAAAGTGCGACACCAGCAGACAAGGTCGCTTTCGTCAACACCAACGTATCGCGCATCTCTCCCTTTACGAGGCGATTTGCTTCGGAAGCGTTTGCCCATCTGCTACGAAAGACAAGAGGTCGTCAGCTGCAGACTATCGCATCACTCATCCTCTCCGATCTCGAGACTATGCTGCACGATGAAGACCACCATCCACACTATCGTCGCCAGCCCTCACGTCGCCCTTCAGTGCGATTCTCCCGTGGCATTGCCGGCATCTGGGTGGAAGGATGCAAGTCACTCGACCGTCGCCTGCACTCCAAGTGCATCTCGCTGCTCAGTGTGCTTCTTCGTCCTGTCTACACAGCAATCGAATCGACCTCCGCCAATTACCGCCATTTGACACGCCTCATTCTCGGTCGTCTCACCATCACTGCTCTGGTACACCACTGCAACGCCACACATCTCGCCCCAGTGTTCGAGTTCCTGTCGAGTCTCGTCGATGCAAGTCAGTCGAGATTCGCGCAGGAAGATAGCGCGACGCAGCATGTCGCCCATCTCACCGAGTCTGTTGAGTGGCTTGCGTGCGCCGTTGGTGTGAGGAAAGGCACTCGCGTTGCCGACCAAGCCAAGCCAGCGCTGTTTGCGGTCCTTCTGCGCCTTTCGCCTCTCTTCCAGAACACCACCGTCCAGACCCCGCAAGGTGCTGCCCTCCGCACCTCACTCGTCTCGCTCCTTGCGCTTTCCGTCCCTATCGGTCGATTGCAAGACCTTCTGGGCCCGGGAATCAAGCTCGTCGACTCAGTGGCTCCCGTACCGACCGCTTTCAAGTCCAAGGACTCTCTGGAAGCGCGACAGGCGCTCTGGCCCGAGTTTAGCGGCCTGGTCGAGGCACTCGCACAGCCAACGCTGGAATGGAGCGGCTTCAAGCAATTCGTGCTGCCGTCCGTCCTCACTTCCACTGCCGAGACTGTCGCTTCGACATCCGCCTCCTCGCACAGCAAGGACCAGGCATTCACACTGCTTGAGCGACTCGAGAAGCTTGGCCAGTTGGATGACCTGCGCTCCTCACACCCCAGTCCCTCGCTGGTGCGTTGGTCCAAGCATGTAGCTGCCGAGATCGAAGAGCGATTGGGCAAGCTCGTCACCCTCTTCTGTGCCAGCAAATCTAAGGCGAAGGGATCCAAAGGGAAGGGCAACGTGACGCGCGTTCTCGCCGATCAGCATTCTCTGGAGTCGCTCGTTCCTGCTCTGCGCCTGTCGACCGTCCCAAAGACTGCATCTGCACCCAAGTTTGGCTCGCAGATCACCGAGCTGCTCTTGGGCGGCCTTTTCTCTGACGCCTTCTTTGCGTCCGAAGAGCAGGTCAGATCAAGCTACGACGAGCACATCGTCAATCCGGCTTTGTTGGCAGGACTCGCCTTCGAGAGCCTGGCGGTCCTGCAGGAGCGAAGCACAGGCAAAGAGTCCGACGCCTGGGCCAAGGAGGTCAAGGACCGTCTGTCGATCGAGCAGGTCGTGCGATGCTCATCTTGGCACCGCGGCACTCTCCGTGGATTGAGCAAGTACCTCGCCTCTTGCCCTGCTCGACTTCGTCCTCAGCTGCCACAGTTGACCGAGGTGCTGGAGCCTCTGTCGAGCGCGATCATGTCTTCGGACCCAGCTCTTCGACTCTCGGCGCTAGAGATCCTCTCCCTCATCGAGACAGCAGAGTTGGGCGCAACGGGAACATTCATTGACAAGCTCGTCGAAGTTGAGCGTACTGCTTTGTCTGTTGCCACCATTCGCGACCGCAACGTCCGCATGCGAAGTGTCGGTCGAGACCTCGGGCGTGCTGTTGCTGTCTACAAAGCTGCCGACGTTCAGCGTTTCGCTCAGAGAGACGCTTTGGTTCTCCGCTATCTTGTCGCCAACCTCAAGGTCAACCTGCGCCCAGTCTGGTCAGAGGCTATCAAGGCGATCTCCGATATCGTCGGCTCCGGTCAACGCCAGCCCGAGGATGCGCTCTTCAGCATCGCTATCGCAGAGCTAGAGGCAGGTCGACAGCTGGACACTTCAGAGCTTCGATCCGTTCCTACGGCATGGATACAGTCAAATGCCAACGAGAAGGAGGCAGACAGCGAGAACGGGACCGAGACGATCAACGCGGACGAGGTCGAGCCTGATCGCATCCTCCGTGACGAGAGCCACATGGCAGGTATCGACGACGACAAGCAGTTCCAGGACGGCATCCTCCTCGAGAGACGCAAAGCTGTCCGTAGCTGCATTCAGCACGCTCGAGTCAGCTCCGAGAAAGCTGGCAGCAGCGTCCGTCTCACCACGACGCTTCAGGCTTGCATCGATGCACAGCAGCCTGACGCAAGGCTCGACCTCATCAACTACCGTCACCAGATTCTCAAGCTCTTCGGTGAAGTCGCATCGATCGTCGAGCGAAACAATGCACGCTTCGTCCATATCTTCTTCAGGGATGCCGGACCGCGCAATCTTGCAGGCGTGCTGCTCTCGCCCTTGGACGATGACGATGAAGAGGAGGCTGACGATGTCTCGGACCGCACTGCTGGCGAAGCAGGCAAGGTCACTGATTCTGCGGCGATGAATCTAGGCAAGAAAGACCGTCAAGCCCAGCTCAACGCGTATCTCGAAGTGCTTGGCAAGCTCAAGAACCCCAAAGCTCTGTCTCGCTCCGGCGAGCTGCACGGCTACCTGCTCAGCCTATGTGCCACCGCCGAGGTGTCCGTGCAGAAGCTTGCACTCGAGGCCATCTTGACCTGGAAGGACGAGGCGGTGATGCCCTACGCTGCCAAGCTCAAGGATCTGCTCGAAGCGGGCAACTTCCGCGACACGCTGACCACCTTTACGCTGTCGTCCGACTCCAACGTGGTGCAAGCGTATCACCGCCCGGTTCTCATGCCTCTGGTCATTCGCCTGCTCTTTGGTGCCTTGCTTTCGAGACGCGGAAATCGTACGAGCGGTGCTGGTCAGAGAGCGAGACGGGGAGCTGTCCTCGGTGCACTAGCGGATATCGGATCGGACGAGCTTGTCACCCTTGTTGACCTGATGCTCGCTCCATTTGGCGACCAGGCTGTGACACCATCTGGCGGCGCTGGAAAGTTTGAATTTGTCGAAAAGCCGCCAGTCGCTTCGACAAGACGTCAAGTCGGCTATCTCACCTTGCTCGGCGAGGTGGTCAAGCAGATCGGCACCAATCTCTTGCCGTACTGGGATCGTCTCATCTCCACCGCCCTCAATCTCACGTACCATGCTCATCAAGCTGTCGTGCAAGTGCACGTTGAGAGCGCCGACGCAGCGTCCTCCGCGGAGACCAGCAAGCCGCTCACTGCGCGCACGTCGCGTGCCCGTCTTGTTAGGCAGGCTGGCTACAAGCGCCTCTGCGACTTCTTCGGCAAGCCACAAGCTGCTTCCGTTTTCAACTGGAACCGATACCTGCCCGCTATCTTCGCCGAGCTGATCTCACCGCGTCTCGAGGCTCTGAAGGTCGAGTCGAGTCAGAGTCCTTCCGCTCTGCTCGAGCTTTTCCACGTCTGGTCGAGTCAGCCCGACACTATCCTTCTGCTTGGAACGTACGACAACGAGGTCTTGCCTAGCATCTTTGGTATCCTGTCCGCGCCGACGGTCAAGCCATCCGCTATTGGCTCGGTGCTCGATATCGCCGAGCGTGTTCTGACCGCACCCTCTGCCGATACGGATGCCATGGACACTACTGCCGACGTCGACTACCGCAACGGCAACGACTTGCCTCGAGTCGACCTGCTCGTAAGGCCACACGCTTCCGTGTTCCTCAACAGCGTCACTCCGCTGATTGAGCAGGCCTCCGCTGCAGTTGGCCCTGCCGCTGCTGCCATGGGTCGAGACGATCTCCTGCGCCGTCAAATTTCGCTCCTGGCAGCACTGTCGCCTTTTGTCACCGCTTCCGAAGACGCCAGTCACCTCGTCAAGCTCCTGAGCCCGATGATGCGCAAGTCCAACTTCCTCGTTCCGGAACGAACCAAGACCGAGCTGCTCGCCATCTTTGAGCGCCTGCTCTCGCTCATTCCCGAGTTCCAAGACAAGCGTTCCGAGATGTTCCAGAGCACCTTCGCCATGCTCAGCGGACTCTTCTCACTTCTCCGCACTGCCGAGTCAAGGAAGACACTCAGCGCGGCTTTCAACCGATGTGCCGAGGTGGACACGGAACTGGACCGAGTCGCCAAGTGGTGCTCTCAGCTCAACGCGCTCAGCAAGCGAAGGGTGGAAGAGCGCGACTTCGATCAGCTCTTTGCCGCTTTCGACTCGATCAACGGCGCCGACATGCACGTCACTGCAAAGGAGTGGCAGCCGCTCGTGCACAACTTCTTGTTCTTGATCCTGGATCCGGAGGAGCTGTCGGTGCGCAGCAACGCCAACGCGTCATTGGTCAAGTTCATCCTACAGACGGCAAGCGAGTGCGACTCGGGTGTGGACGGCGAGGGCGAACTGATGCAATTGTTCTTGCAAGCGGCCTGGCCAGGGCTCAAGAAAGCCGTGCGCAATCGGTCCGAGCTTGTGCGTAGGGACGTGCTCGCCGTGATGTCTTCAGCTGCAGAGAACCTCTCAAATTGCGAGGTGATGGCAGAGCTTTCAGGCCTGCTGGGTGCTGGCGATGCGGAAGTCAACTTCTTCAACAACATCCACCACATCCAGCTGCACCGCAGGACACGTGCAGTCAAGCGTCTGCCAGAGCAGGCCGCCAAGGGTGGCATGAAGAGTCGAACCATCAGCGACATTCTTGCACCTGTTCTCGGTCATTTCCTCATGCCCGCCTCCGTCGAGCTGAACGATCACAACTTGGTGACGGAAGTGATTACGAGTCTTGGTCTGCTCGCCGGACAACTCACGTGGGGTCCGTACAACG
>JALBYD010000049.1:0-126365 GCA_023212685.1 Pseudozyma pruni
GTCACCCATATCTGAGGCTGATCCTTAGACTTGACCATCAGACAAGGCTGTACCTTCAACATACCAGTCAAACCTCCCCTAAACCTCACCAATGTACCTTGAACCTCTGCCAAAGGACCTTCAACCTCTTGACTGAACGTACCTCAACCTCCGGTCAACGTACCTTCAAGGTACCTTCAGCTAAACTTAAGAGCCCTATATCTCTGTCCCCGCTTGAAAGTTGGATCCTTTCTGAGTTCATACCATCTCTGTATATGTTCTTCTATGTGTACAAACACTCAGACTTGGCATTGGACCATTTTCAAAACTTTTTTTTCTTCCCCGAGAGAATCTGGACCAGCAACTTCAAACAGCCATAGCTCCGTCAATCATCAACATTTTAATACTCTCTCACCTGCATTGGACAGCTCCTGGCCTACTCTACAACTCTCATTAGTACAGATTTCAACAAATTTTGAGGTGGACTTGGGGAACCCCTTGTAACCCTTAACCCTAACCCTAACCCATTTTCGAAGTATGCAATCAACAACTTCTGACTGGATCCTGCTGATGCGTGAGATGGACCAGCCAAATTGTGATTCAAGACCATAGAGAGATCTGCCCCAAAGATAACCAAGGAGCATGAGAAGGGCTGTTTGGCTGTCCTCAATATCTTGCACGCTTGTCTGGATAACATCTGGGAGCTGAAGAGCAGCGTGTATCTCCTCAAACTCCTTCCGCTCCAGACCAAAGTTGTCCTTGAAGTGATTGTCCAACATGTAGTCCAGGTGATGATAGTAATGCCATGTCACCAATAGTGTGTTGCCTTCTTGTATGTCAAAGATGTAGTAGCTGATGGCAATTGCGCATGTGAGCACTGCAAGCTGGAATGTGGTACCAGGTGCTTCCATGATGGTGATAGAGAACGCACAGGCGGGGCTTGGTCCTGCACACTCTACACTCAGACTTGCTTTTCCTTTGCGTCAAGCTGAAGTGTCAAGTTGTACGCACCAGCTGATGCCTGCCAAAAATCGCTTTTCTGCGCCAAGTTTCAAGAGCAAAAACAGCCCAATTCTGCTCTTGATTTTGCAAGAGCAGAGCAAAAAACCGGCAACCTTGCAAAAACCGCTCCCAAAAACCGAAATTCAGGCATACCAAAAGTTCTCTAATGGACCGTCTTCTCAAAGACTCTGATGCGTCAAACTCATCAGACAAGCCCTCTGAAACCCTAAGCCTAAGTCTTGATTGGTCGACTAACCAAAGTTGGGCGAGAAGCGGTTCAGGAGAGGTATCCTGTACCTTGCTTTAAGTGGGAACCCCCTGGGTGGTGAAGCCTATTTTATCCCAGGGTTCCTCTGTTATAACAAGGTACCCATTGACAAGGAACAATGCCAAGTCACCCAGCAATGATTCTAACAGAAACGTGCATAGTGGCGGGCCAAAAATCAAAATGGAGTGATAAGCAGTTGATTTTTTCTTCTGAGTCCAAGTTTGAGCCGCCTCATGGCAATTCAGGCAATCTCAACAACTCATTGCTTCACATGGAGCACACAGATTGTTGCGTTTGAAGCATCTGATTGTCATTTAGCCGCTGCATCAGTGGGAAGTGATAGAATGCATCCGCATCTGGGTAAGACGAGAAGCTCAAATTTTGGATTTTACTAGGAAATGGTCCGCAACCAAGCACGTTTCACGACTACACAACCTATGTTATAGCGCAAATAGCGATGCAGCCACAAACAGGCGTTGTTGTTACTCTGTGATAGCGTGCCTTGATTTCTATGGGCTGAGTCTGGACTTAGCGCAAACCGCTATTGTGCTGATGAGAGGAAAAGCCAAGTCTGGGCCCTTGGAGACCCAAGACAGCCGCTTCGTTTTCTCCTCGAACCGAACTGAGGCTGGTCTGCATCGGCAGGTCGATCTTCATGTCCTCATTGCGCTTCCAAGTTGCATCTCAAGCGAAGCCTCTGCGTCTGTCCCTGTGCGTCGAGCCTGCCCTTGAGCTTTGAAACAACCCCGCGAGCAACACGATCGACGTTGAACATCCTGACTGTCCGCTGGGACAAGCACCAGCGCACGTGCCAGCCCTGTTCTCGGTTAATGGCAGCTACGTCTGGCCCTGATCCTGGGGCCTGGAGGCCGGGGAGCCCTGAATGAAAGAGGAAGATGGTGCGCGCGGTACTCCTGCGAGCGACTCGAGGGAAAGTTGGAACTCGAATCGACCAATGACGTTGCTGGTGACAAGTTGCTTTCTCCTTCTCACCAGACGCCGACTTTCAACAGCAGTCACCGTGCCCTCTGTGCGCAAGTTTCGCGTTGGCAAGTATAAGATAGCCTGCTTTCTGAGACGGCGTCGAGGGAAGCTCTGCTCGCTGAGCTCCTGCATCCATTGCCCAGGCCGCTTCGACAAACAGAACAGGACAGAAAGGAACCTCTCTCGCGCCCTGCATACGACTAAGCATGGGCCAAGGCAGCAGCAAGAACGGCTCCTTTGCCGAAGGGATCCCCATCATCGCGCCGCCCCAAGGACAGCTCGGTGCGATCCCCGACTACATTGACCAGCGTCAAGCCCGAACATGGATTCTCTCTTCGACTCGACCTGCCCGTCTGACAGTCAGGGCTGAGGCAGCAACCAGTTCTTCCCAGCAAGGAGTCGAGTACGATTCTGATACCGACTACGAAGACGACGAAGATCTCAAGAAGCCTTCGGATGGCCCTTCCCCATCCAATGAGAGCGGCGACAAGAAGAAGAAGCACAGCACCGAAGCGCGCAAGTACTTTGTCTCCAACCCTTCTACCGGCGCCGTAGTCTTCACTTTGCGTCGCCGCTCGCACAAGTTCGTCGAAGACATTGTCGTCGCTGACGCCGAAGGCCACTTGCTCTATCGTGCAGTCCAGCAGCACGGCTGGAAAGCTGCGTGGGGTACTTTCTACGCCTACGCGTACAATGAAGAAGCCAGACGAGCGGACCCGAACGCGAAGGGCAAGAAGGAGCGAAAGCAGGGTCGGGAGTACCTAAAGGATTTGGCAGAGGATGAGGCGAATGCGACGATGGGTGCAAACGCCAGCTTCACGGTCACTGTCAGGTGGCGAGGACGGCTCAAGGTCAACATTGGCGCTGCTGCCGTCAGTCGAGGCGCCAGCAGCGATTCAAACCTGGGCGCCGACGACAAACTCAGCTTCGAATCTCCAGCAGCGTCGGAGAAGATCCACATGCAGCTGCGGACGATGCGAGGCCGCCAGATTGATGGTGTGCTGTTGATGCAGCAGAATGGCGAGCAAGTGATGACCAAGAAGGAGCGTAACCAAGCCGCCGAGGAGGGATCTCTCCGTGCGCGACAACAGGCCGCCAGCGGTGGTTCTGGTCCTGCGGCAGCAGTGGCCGCAGATCGTGACGACGATGCGGGCAAGGGCAAGAAGCATTGGTGGAGCAGTAAGGGCAAAGAAAGCGATGACGAGGAAAACGCTGAGGATGAGGAGGCCATCCAGTCGCAATCGCTCGGCGGTCAGCCCTTGCTCAAGCTCGGCACAGTCCAAACGCGCAAAAGCACGGGCTTCATTAACCGGACTTTTTGCCCAAGCTGGGACTTCACCGTTGCGCCCGGCATCGATCCGACGATGGTCGCCACCGCCATGGTTGTCGGGCAGGTGGTCATCGAGCAGTTGGGAGCTTCAACCACTTCCGCAGCAAGTGCAGGCACCTCTGCAGCCGTCGTCGCGATTTGATCGTCCTCGACACAAACAAACGGACCGCGAGGCGGAACACTTTCTGTTTCTTTGCATATGTTGATCGTGTATTTGATTGATCTACTGCGCTTGTCGGAATCTCGGTGTACACAAAGCTATGCTGCCGGTTGTCATGTATGTGTTCTGTACAGAGTCAGTGTACACACGGGAGGGAAAGTATGGACGCCAAAGTGATTTAGGCACTCAAGTGCTCCAAAATGGTCTCGATGACGGAGTGATTCCTCTTCAAGCTATATAGGTGTTGAAGCGTCTGTAGTCGATTGCAGCGAATCTATATCGGCTTCGAAGGGCGCAGTTGTGGGTCGCTCCATGGCGTCTGGAGTCTCGATGCTTTTGTCCAACGGCAATGGATCCTTTTCGAAAGAGTCCTTCCACGAAAACTCCTTCGAAAGGTAGGCAGCGGGGTTGTAGACGTTGAAGATGAAGACAGCGATGGTCACAACAGCCGCATCGAAGGTGTAGAAGCACCACTCGCTGCGAGCAATGACGCCTTCCCAGCCAACGCACATCTCGATGAGGCGAAAGATGCTTCGCACAAAGATCAAGGCGCTAGAAACCACCGTTGCGGCAATGAAGGTCTGGCTTCTCTTGTTCCAAAGTGACGATGGCGGCGGATCCTTGAGACAGCGTCGGATGAAAACGAAAAGCAGTGCGTTGAAGAGGATGTAGCCAACAACTTGGATAGCGAGGCCAGCAACGACGATGTGACCGCCAGCGTCGGTGTTCTGCCCATCTGCTTGTGCGCTAGCAGCGACACCAGAGCCACCGCCTTGAACGGCCAGCGACGCAAAGTCGAGCGTGACAAAGAAGGGCAAGATCCAGCGTGGATTGACGAGCGAGTATCTGGCAGGAAAGAGCGTGGTTAGACGACCGAGGATGGCAAAGTCAATTGCAAGAAAGAGCGCTGGCGTGAGCACAAGGATGCATTGCATGGCAGTGTAGACATCGTCGTTGAAGGGGTCGTAGTGGCCATAGATGCGAAGAGCGTTTCCTCCGACCTCAGCAAAGCATCCAACAGTGAGGACGATGAGCCACCATTGCCGGTACTTGAAGTTTTGAGCGAGGTGCCAGACCGCCGAGAAAAAGTACAGGATCGTGAAAAGGAGGGGAGCCGAAAGCACCGGCTGATATCCGTAAGGCGAGCGAAGAAGTTGATTGCTTGTCCAAGCCTGTCGCAATGGAGGCAGGGTCGATTGAGGAGAAGCGATCGCTGCGATGGGGTCGGTGCGAGCAGCTCGAAGGACCGACGGCATTGTGTCTCGAGTGCGTCTTGATGATGGATGGACCGCAGAATTGTTTTGTGATGGTGCAAGAAGGGGCTGGAATGCGCAACGGCGAGGGCCCATGCTGTGCTGAACAGGAGAAAGCCATCGATTCAACGATGTCTCTTATACCTCATCGTCTGCGCAATAGCTAGGCTCGAAGAGCCGTTTATGCTGACTGTCATTGGTCGGAAGAGTCCATTGCGATGCGGCGGGCTTGCTCGTTGTGAATCGCAGGCTGTTGCGAAAAGACGTCGAGGGCTTCGACTTTGACAAGCAACGAGATAAGACGATGATGCCTCTCCGAGATCCGTCGATCGGATGGAAGCTGAGCTCATCGACAGCACTTGGCATCGCATGGGCGGTGTGCCCCGGACACGGCGTTAGCCCAGGCCGAGCTTCATGCGACAAGGCATGGGGCCATTGAACAGCAAGCAACGACAAGGTCCAGCGCTTGAGAGGGCTGAAACATGCTTGCAAAGACTTTGTTCGGGACGCAGACTTGGACTACCGACGAGGGTGCCGAGATAGACGCCGATCAGGCGTTGGCTGACGAAGTGCATGAAAGCGGCAACAAGACTCGTCGAACAGACTATGGGAGCACGAAACTGCGAGCTTGATTGCGAGAAGTAGATTATCTCTTCGCACTTACAGCGGAAGCATCAGACCGCCTCGTGGAGCAGTGCTTGCAGCAACCATGAACGCAGCGAGACGTACGGATCGGTATTGTATCAGGGTTGGTGCTAGATTCATGCAAGAACGCCTTTTTGTCAGTCATGACGCGCAATCAGCAAGCAGGCTGGACGGGTCCGCGGTGATCCTTCACTGTTCTGCTTCTGCCTTTGCAGCACTGACGCTGATCGTATTGTGGCCGAGTTCCGCGATCCGTTGTCGATTGGACTTGTAGTACGAGCTGCTCAAGGGCGAACGATAACACGAAGAGCTTTCCGCGATCCGAGTTCCGCGCTCCTCGAGCCCGGGCATGATTGCAGCTAGACCGACCGCTTGATTGACATACCGAAACAGTATGGTTTGACGGGCGAGAGCAGCTCAACAAGAAGGATGCGATGGTCCTGCCGTTTAATAACAGCCAGGAGGGTTGATCCGAGATTCGGAATCGGCTGTGCGGATCTGCAGGCGCGCAATTTGTCGGAAAGAACCAAACAAGGTTCGCTCTTACACGTGTGCCGTCTGTCGAGAAGAGCTTTTCCTCGGAACTGAAATCGCATGCTTGTTCGGCTTTGCCTGCTTCGATTGCGAAGGCTGCCAACAACTCGATGAAGGCTCGCTAGCAATTGGTTAGCCTCCGAGCAAGGTAGCCTACAGATTCATCGTACGAGAAACAAAGAGTGCAAAGAGCTCCACGTCTTGCCAAAGCACCAAGCGAAGCACGCCAAGACGTTTTGCTCGTTCCAACGGAAGCGTGTTCGAGAAGCTAGTCTCGGGAAACCGATGTTCAGTCCGCATTAGTTGGTGCGAACATCCTTGTTGGGCTCGTTTGGCTTCGAGAACAGGTGGCACAAGCGGTCTCATGCACAGGCGCATGCTTGGACGTGGGCGAGCCGTGCGAGATGCCCTCTGCAACCAGTGGGTCTGAGTGGGCCCGAGTTTGCGGAGGGTCGCTGCTTGTTCCGTCAAGAATCTGTGCCTCTCGTCCAAGCATGACTTGGCTATCATCGCCAATGCAAGACCAGCGCAATGACTCGCCACAGATGGCTGCTGGTCAGTCTAGCCTGCTTTCTTGCTGTGGTCATCTTTCTCCTTCATCGTGACCACGCATTTCGAAACACGCTCAGCTACAGCACTCGACCGCTCTGGGACAAAGAGGACAGCACTTTCCCGCAACACGAGATCCCACACTTCACAGCCTGGTCGATCAGCGCGAACGATACTGCGGCATGTCGACGCCACGGATGGATACCTTACTCGCAGCGACCCAAGGTTTACGATGTCATCATCTTCAGTGTCGAGCTGGAGATGCTCGAGCTCCGCTTCCAAGAGCTATACGAGGCAGTAGACGCTTTTGTCATTGTCGAGAGCAGCACGACCTTCACAGGCAAGCCGAAGAAGCTTGGCTTCGATCAAAGCAGATACGCCAAATACCGCGACAAGATCATCTACAGGACCATCGCCGGCCGAGCACTGGTACCTGGCGAAGGACCGTTTGCTATCGAGGGCGAGCAGCGACGACACGTCACAGACCTTTTACGCAACGATGTCCAACCACCAGAAGGGAGCCTCATCATCATGTCCGACGTCGATGAGCTGCCATCCCTGAGCGCGGTGCAGCTCCTTTCCTCCTGCCAAGCGCCGTTGCCGTTGCACCTGTCACTCAAGTCGTATGTCTATTCGTTCGAGTTTCCTACCACAGCAAAGTCTTGGCGAGCGCAGGTGCATGCGTGGTCTTCGACGGACACCTGGTACAATCACGGCAAGAACAGCGACAAGATCCTCCTCGACGCTGGCTGGCATTGCTCTTCGTGCTTCCGTCGAATCTCGGACTATCAATTCAAGATGCAATCGTACAGCCACAGCGATCGTCTATTTGGCAATCGACATTGGTGCCAGCTCTTGCAGCCCAACGTGATCTTGGACCATGTCTGCAACGGCAAGGACCTTTTCGACATGCTGCCCGAAGCATACACTTGGAGCGAGCTTCTCCACCGCTGGAACGGCGAGACCAAGAGCAACAGCACCGCGAACTTGCCCAGAGCACTGAGCGAAAAGCAGAAGCAGTTCGACTTTTTGCTCCCTGGTGGCTGTAGAGATAGAGAGCTGTCGTCAAAGATCGAATAGTCGCATTGCGATGCTGCCGGTCTGGAATGTCACTCTTGGCGATGTGTGGCAGGTGTGTAAGAGCGAGCCGCACGATGGTGAGCTCACGAACGATTCAGCCAAACTCACGGGTCCACCAGGATGTAACACTCTCACAGAATTCAATCACGTGCCGGCTGGGTTGGAAGCAAAAGTTGGTCGGCTCTTTCCAAAAAGTGATTCTTCTCGGGCGCTTTGCTGATCCCTCTCAACCATCACCGTCATCGCATCGCACACGCACCACATTCACAATGAGCGCACCACTCTTCAGAGCAGCAACAAGCACGCACTCGCTCGCACGAGGCTTCGCTACCAGTGCCAGGACACTGGCGGAAGCAGCGTCGTCTCCACCTGCGCCAGCATCGGCCCCTCGTCCACGATCCAGCAATCCGGCACAGCGTTCGACCCAGTCCGGCGGTGGAGCTGCTGACCGCCTTCGTACTAGTCAGCGCAACGGCGGAAGGCCGCCTCGAAGGGAAGGCGGTCAGAACAGCAACAGGAATGGCAGCGGTGAACGACGCAACAAGCGACTGCCGTCGGTCTTTGACGCAGCCTCCGCATCGAATCAGGGCCGCCCCGGCCGAGGATCCAACGTCAAGAGCTTGACTCGTGGCTCCAAAAAGCTGCCCGCGCCTCTTCCCAAGACCGACTGGAACAGCCCGCTCTTCTCTAGGCCCGGCTTCGAGCGCTCGCTGGCACCAGCTCCTCGTGCTTCCTCCATCTTCGTTCCCGATCTCGCGGCGGCGGCATCTTCCACGTCAGCACCAGCAGGAAAGGGCAAGGGCAAAGCTGCGGCAGCACCCGTCAAGTCCGCGACGGCCAGACTCAATCTTCCCGGCATCAAGACCGCCGTCAACGCACTCAAGCTTCATGTCCGACCCGGTGCACGAAACATTCTCGGTCCCGTCCACAACCCAACCGGCGTCGCTGCCGGCTCATTGGCGCACAATCGACTGACACTTCCACGATCTTCAGAGGTCAGCTCTTCGGATGATAAGTCATTGGCCGCCGAGCTCAAGGCGGCGAGGATCGCTGTGCAGAACGAACAGATCGGGGGCTCCTACGAACGATTCCAACCGCAGTCGGTGCTCAAGGCCGCAGGTGTGCAGGCCGATGCCAAGGGTGCTTCGACGTCGGTCAAGGCGGTGCAGGACGCTGCTCAAGCGCTTGCGATCAACCCTGATCTTGCACCCGAGGGCAAGCGATTTGTCGCCAAGACCATTTCCGATCGATTGAGCGCCTGAGTCATCACTTTTCTTCACAGCTTTCAATGTCATCACCGTCCACCATCATTCTGTCTCATGAAGCGCGCATTGGTTCTGTCAGCCTTGTCCAGCGGGTTCAGCGCCCCTACGATGAAGGCACGTTGAACAACAGGCACACGATATCGGAAGTGCAAAGCATGATGTGCCGTTCGCCGTTCGAAACAAAGACTATGTACAGAGAAGACGAATGATCAGTGGCTTCTGAAACGCAGTCCGAGCTGCGTGGGCCTAGTTGGGCGTGAAGAGCAGCTGGTAATCGGTCATGCTGGGGCTGACGAGAACCGCCTGGGCACCGCTGCCGCTGTTAGGCATCCATCCGTACTCGCCCTTGTTCTCGCCCGCCGTGGAGCCGAGGTAGTGCACCTCGTGGCCCCGAGCGTCCTTCTTGAGTCGGAAGAAGATGGGCACCTGACTCTTGTCGTCGTTCTGGGGGTTGTAGCTATTGGCGTTCTGGGGACCCTCGAGAATGTAGTTGTCGAGGTTGCCTCCGGTCTGACGGCTGAACAGCGCGGGGCTGCTGAACTGGTTCGAGGCAAAGTGTCCGTAGTAGTCGCCATCCGACGACTTGTAGCCCATGTAGTCCGAATCGCACTGGTAGAAGCTGAACGTCGGGTTGCCACCGCCGTTGATGAGCGGCGAGATGGCGTACGGAAAGCTGGGAGGGTAGTCGGCGGTAACGGCCTGGACGGCACCGGTCTTGGTGTTGACGAGCTCCATCTTGCCGCTCTTGACGAGCTTGCAGGCGGGGATCTGCTTAATGGTCGGCTGGTAGGCGTCGCCGATCTGGGCGATGAGCCTCTCAGCGGGGTTGCCAGTCTGCGGGTTGTTGGGCTGGAAGCTCGAGTGGAGATACTGGTGCTGACGGCCGTACACCGTCTCGGTCTGAAGGCTGAAGTGGTAGTGTCCGGCAGCTCCAAATCCTTCGTGGTTGACGGGGCCAGCCTTCTTGCCGAGGAAGTTGAGGGCGTAGAAGGTGTTGAAAGTCTCGAGCTGGAACTGGAAGTGTTGAGCCGCCTTGACATGGCCGTGAGCGTTGTCGCCCGAGGTTACACAGTCCTCGAGCTTGACGACAGAGTTGGTGCTCTTGATGTGCTCAACCGAGACGCACTGGCCGTTGGGCGCCCGAATGTGTCCCTGGTAAGTCTGTACCGAGCCCTTCTGTCCTGGATACTGGTCGGGGGTGTACAGACACTGGAAGAACTCGAACAGGGTCTGATTCTCGTACATGGGGGTGTCAGATACCATGAGCTGGCCGTTGTGTTCGTAGTCAACCTTGAAGTAGACAGCAGGGGGCGAGTCCGAGTAGAGACCGATGTTGGTCGTGTTGTAACCAAGAGGGCCTTTGCCGAGGCTGGTGCAACCGTTGTCACGGGCCGAGATGGTGGGTGCAGCGCTCACGGTGGGGGCGAGAGCCATGGCGACCGCAGCGGCCGAGGCTGCGATGGTGGACTTGAGGGGCATTCTTGCTATGCTACCGAAGGCGTAAAGTTGATGGGTATGGGAAGTGGGGAGGAAGGGACCGCCAAGTCAAGGACTTTATATGCCTTTCGATGGCCTGGGAACGCTTGTCTGCAGACGTCAGAGAACCCGCTGGACTGGCCGGGCAACATCGACTCGGAACGGAGACGCACTGTCGGCGCAGGGCGGAAACGGAGAAACGTGAAGTCGACACAAGCTATGTCCACACACCCTGAAGCGGGAGAGGCAAGGACCCAAACAAGCAGCGACGATCCCGCCGGATTCCCGGGGCTGGGGCCCGCCAACGGTCCAGAGCACGTTCATACAGTATTCGGCAAGGAAGCAGATCCAACGGAAGCAGATGCTGATCAGATGCGACGAAAAGCTTCTCTGATGGAACACGTCTGAAGCAGGCTGAGTCGTGCAGGTGTTCGCAATGCGGGGATGAGCTTGAATGCTTTGTCGATCCTTTCTGCTGTTGTGGATGGCGGGGTTTGAACCCGAGAAATGCTGATTGCGCTGACGTTCCGCCGTTTCGCGTAGACCGCCGACTCGGCACATCGGAGACCGATGGATTTTCGCGAACGGAGTTCCTGCGACAGGGCGAACAGAGACAGCAACAGTGTTGTCGACTCGCTTAGCATTCATGTTGACGGTTGAGGATCAGCGTCCTGCAGAGAATCATCCGACGGACCCTTGACCCTCGCCAAGCAACATGTTCACTCGTGACCAAGCAACTTGGCTTCCGACGGCCGAACCATGACGCAGCTCAACTCCTTTTCCATCGGAAGCTTTGTGAGAACGTGAAGATCTTTCGGCGCGTAAGGCGACACCAATGCAGGCGGTAAATGTTCGGCAGACGAGGTGTACGCAAGGAAGCTGCTTTGCATCGTGAGCCCGAGCCGAAGAAAGGTCGTGGATAGACGACACCATTTGTCTGCTCCGGTCATTGTCTGATGCTCTACGGTGTGAGGCTCTGAGCAGTCTTAGTCCCAAGTGAAACGTCTATAGTGGTCCTTGGATGTCGCAGTGCTGCAGATGGGAAGAACATTCAAGCGAGGTGCAGGCAAGGCCGAGAGAGGAAAAGTCAGAATGATGACGTTCGAAGACACATTTGGCGGTCCGAACGACTTACGATTGGAACGTGATCGCTTGCGCCGTAGCATTCGTGTCTGATCTCGCATTCGAGCGCCTTGGACGCGATGCGTTCGGAGAGCTGTGTGTGTTGGGTGCAGCGAAGTTGTGAGACCGGTCAGTGCAATCGAGACATGAATCGACTCCGGACATCAGGAGCCGCAGGCCGGATAGAAGAAACTTACAACAAACGAGTCGAGTCGCCAGCCGATGCCTTTCGTCCTGCAAAAGCCGCGCCATCCATAGAAAGCTGTGCAAAGCAAAAGAGGAGACCGGTGGTCGATTCGTGAGCAAGGGTGTCAGCTTGGATGACCTCGATTGGCACTTGATCGTTGATCAAACTTACTGTAATGGCCTATCGCGTCGGGATGCTGTTGTCTCCAAACGTCTACGAGCGGTTTAGAGTTGGGTACTGCCGTGCCCTGAAGGAGCTCGCGGTGGGCGTCGCACTCGAGCGCGGTATAGCCAGGGCTCTTGTTCCATTTCTTGGAGGCTGCTGCGAGATCGCGTTCGTCCTGGACGACGTTGAGGTCGCCGCACCAGATGACAGGCTTTTGCGCGTCGAGCTCTGTCAGATATGTAGCAAAGGCGGCGTTCCAGGCTTGCTTCACGGCCATTGTCTTGGCGTGCGAAGAAGCGTTCAACAACAAAATTTTAAGAATGGGGACGACGGTCAGCATATCCATTCGCGGTCTATCTAGGGACGAGGGTGTGAGGGGGAGAGGATGTAGCTGTCATATCAGGCCCCCCGACGTCGAAGCAGTCCTGCTAGGAACAAGCGTTCGGGGAGATTATGAAGACAGCTAGTCTGATGACAGACAATGCTATTTGGGTCGTCCAGGAGATCTCCACCTGAGTGGTAGCGGAAGAGATCATTTGAGAATGGGCGGCCCACTTGGAATGGAATGGATAGGGTGCTGCCAAAGGCGTTGATCGCCTTCATCGGATGACTTACCTTGAGACCTTCACCTGCATTGACGGCATACGTTCCGACGATGAAACTGTTCTCGAATTCGAGTGTGACTGGAATCAGCCAAGTATCGCGAGAAGGCAAGAGTCAGCGGTTGCTCGCATGCATCCGACGCGTCACCGACGCTCCTCAACATACCAATGCGACCCTTGGTATCTTGATCCTTGAGACCAGGCAGGCCATAAACGGCTTTGATGGGTTGGATTTTCGAGAGGATGGCTAGACCTGCATAGCCCTTCTGCTTTCCAATGCCCCAGTACTGATGCTTGTAGAGCTTGGTGAGACCAGGATGCACAGGCACGTCGTTGACTTTCGTTTCGGAAAGCACGACAATGTCAGCATCTTCTGCCTCGATGTAGCGCATCATGCCCTTGGGTTCGCTCGATTTGAGACTGGTGATGTTCCAGGCGGTAATGCGAACGGCTCCTGGTGCTGATGGGCGAGCAAACGAAAGCGATGCGGGCATTTCCGTGTTGGTGGGCAAGCTCGGATCTGCCGTCGTATCATCCGACTTGGGCGCACTCGGAGAGTCCGAATCCGAGACTGCCTTCTTGCGTGACTTCTTGGCGGGAGTCCCTTGCGATGCTTCGGCGCTAGCCGCGCTATCGTGGGATGCCTGGCCGTGACCATTCTTCGGAGTGGCCGACGAGGCTGAGTCGGTTGCTTTGCGTTTCGATTTCGCTGGCGACGGAGAAGCCGATATAGATGGCGCTGATTCTTCAGCATCAGCGGCCTCAACCGTGGCAGTGCGACTTGAAGCACGCCTCTTCGCCCCAGCTTTCGGTAGTGCCCGTGCCATTGTGTCTATTCTAGAGTGCGATCCTTGTAAGCCTTTGAGCTTATTTCGTGTAAGAGCCGGGCCAGCCAGCGTTGAGGAAAGCCGTCGAGCGATTGAAAGTGGTCCAAACAGCCGCGACAGCATGCGATTGGAGATTGGTCGTGTTGGTCTTGGCGGATGGACGTCTGATGGTGAGTTTTCATCATACACTTTCAGTCCGTGCGGCCATGATGTAACTAGCCTGCGTTCTTCTCAAGCTTGCGCTCGGCGGCGTGTCGCGTTGAGCCGTGTGGTGTTGCGAAATTTCGAAATTTGTGGAGCAAGCAAGGCACGTGACTAAACGCGGCCAAGGCCCGAAAGCAACACTTGGAGGCGCACCACAAACACGCGAAATTCCGTGGCAGCTCAGCACAGTGTTGAATTTGGAGCTCAATAAAGCTTGTCTGGGAGGGGACCTGCATCTCGAGCTTCGAAGGTGCTGCTTTCGATTCTGTTGCTTCCATCCCTGACCATCACTCACGACCATCGCAACAGCCGTCAAGATACCGGCAGCGGTCCGAAGGCATCCCTCTCCTCTCTTCTCTTTCGATTCCGCGCCTCGATTAGCCACTCGTCCGCGACTGCTCAGCAATTCGCCGCAGCAGCAACTTCACGGCGACAAGGGGGATATATCGCGGACCGCCTCTCTGAGAACTTTCGACAATCGACAAGATGATGGGAGCACCGACCAGCATGGGTCCGCCCGCCGTCACCCCTCGCAAGGCACCCACAACCCCCTCCCACAACAACGCCTTCGCCTTTGGTATTACCCCTCACAAGACCCCGCTACGAACACCAGGCGGCTCCAAGATCGAGCAAACATCTTCGACGCCCATCATCGACTTCAACGCGATCGAATCTCAAAAGGAAAATGTTCAGCCACTCGCCAAGGGCAGATCCGCGCACGCTCTCTCCAACACCCTCAACATGCAGCACAAACAGCGACAGGCCCTGCTTGCTCAGCAACGTGCCGACCACGAGCAGATCGTCACTTCAGACGACAACGCCGACTCGGATGATCCACTCGAAGCCTGGACAAAGTACGTCAAGTGGTGCATCGACACCTTTCCATCCGGCCAAACACATGAGTCCGGTCTGATCCCCCTTCTCGAGCGTGCAACGCGCCATTTCAAGGACTCCGAGCAATACACCAACGATCCCAGATACCTTCGTCTTTGGATCCTCTACGCACGCAATGTTGAATGTGCGCGCGACGTCTACAACTTCTTGCTCGCCAACGAGATCGGCACAAAGCTCGCCAGTCTGTACGAGGAGCTCGCCGTAGTCCTCGAAGGTCAGCGAATGTACGACGAGGCAGATGCCATGTACAAGCTCGGCATCGCGCGCAGGGCCAACCCTATCGACCGCATCAAGCGCAGATACGAAGAGTACAAGACGCGTATCATTCTGGGTCAGACCGAGTCTGCCGGTGCATCCTCCTCGGCCATCGTCTCCAACTACGCTGACGCTCTCAAAGCTGCCATGGTCACAGTCGGGCGCAGCATGCTTGGCGAGAAGGAGTCCGCTGTAGGCCCAGCACGCAGTCACTCGGCCAACGTGCTGCGGGGTGCAGGAGCCAGCGTCGGTGCTATCGGATTGAGCACGCCAACACCGTCGCTCAACAATGGTCGCAAGCTCAACGTCTTCCATGATGATGACGATGAGCGTCATTCCCGCTCCCAGCCCTCAGGCGCAAGCACCAAAGGATGGGAGGACATTGGCACGGTCGCCTCGCGTAATCAGGAGAATATTCAGGCGGACCGCTTGTCAGGCATGAAGAGCTTCAAGATCGGTGCACAGGGAGGTATCTCCAAGAAGCCCGGCTCTGGCCTCGCAGTCTTCCGAGATTCGGATGATGACGACGACGACGACGAAGACCACGAGGTCTCGGCCACGCCCAAAGCCGGGGGCGTGCTGAGTCCCAAAGACGCTATGGGCAAGTCTGGCGGTGGTCTTGGTCGCAAGGCTCAATCCAGTGAGACCGACCTTCTCCGAAGCAATCCATTTGCATACTGGGGTAAGGATGCCAAGCTCGTACCTGATCCGGCAAGCCTGCGTCCCGCTGCTGCCTCTGAGCGAAAAGTCTCCAGCTCGAGCACCGGCTCAAATGCCGAAAGGCACCGCACCAAAACCACAGTTTCTCGATCGACACAGGCCACCCCGTCTTGCTCCGCCGCATCTGGATCCAACAGCGCCGCGGCGGCTGCTGCAGGAGGAAAGCGCGAGAAGCACGCCGCCCCTGTCGCTCAGATGTACCCTCGCTTTCGATCCAGCAGTCAAAAGGCCTTCTACAAGCAACGCGGATGGCAGTGCGAACGGACACTCGAGGAGCTAGCTGCGAGGAAACGAGGCTTCAGTGCCGCGCTGGAAGGCTGGGAAGACGCCGCTGAAGCAAGCAAGGTCGTCGCCGATCCATGGACGTACCTCGATCAGCTTGTCGGTCGATGGCTGCCCGAAGATCCAGTTCCACCTTCATCGTCGGCAAAATCATCATTCGAGCCCACGGTCAACATCGATCAGACCACCGGCATGTTCCCCTCTCGAGACGTCTTTGACCCGGACAACTCGGTCGCCAACGCGGTCGCCCTCAATCTTCGGCCCGGATTGAAGAAGAAGAAGAAGCGCGAAGGCGAGAACACCGCCAAGGTCAGGATGAGCCCGACGCTCGTCACAAAGGCCGCGGTGCTCGAGGTGGAGAACATGTTCAACGGCGACAGCGAGTCGGACGAGGACAGCAGCGAGGACGACGACGACGACGACGACGAAGATGAGGATGACGACTTTGTTGCTCCTCTGGCGAGCGTTCAAAGGCGTGGTCATGTGGGTGTTAACCTGGGCTCCTCCGCAGATGTACCGCCGACTCCGACGCCCTTGTCACGCTCCAACCACCATGCCAAGTTTGCCGTTCAGAACGACGAGAACGCTGGTATCTCAGCTACACCCCTACGAACGCCCGGCGGTGAGGCACGAAGATTCGGTCTTGGCGGCGCCACACCCATGCGCACTCCCCTCGCGGCAAAATTGGCGACGCTCGGTTCGAAACCGGTCTTCCGCGAGGAGGATGAAGACGAGGAGGCCGAAGAGGAGCTTCCTCCTCAAGGCGACGCTGAGCCAGTCGAAGATATCTCCGCCCCCGCTTCGCCAGAGCGACCATCGACCTCGCCGGCCACGAATGCCATCTCGGAGGCGCCTGTACCAGCCACGCCAATGCCATCCAGCAGGCAATCCGCGAGTCGACGCTGGATCGAACCCATGACCGAAGAGGAGGAAGAAGAAGAAGAAGAGCATTTTGCCGTCGACGAGCACGGCCACCCGATCCACGATTCGGTTGGCTACGAGGGCAACGAGCACCTCTTCCGACCGCAATTCCAGCCCCTGACGCCCATCACCGAGGCGACGTTCGAGTTCACCCGCTACACCAACGCGCGCACTCCCGGCACGGCCACGCGATCCGCCGTCGGCCCTGTGCTCAAGTCGCTGCGCCACACCGAGGACGACGACGAGGAGGAGGAGGAAGAGGACGAGGAGGAAGATGCTCCCGTCGCCATCCTGACTGCTGGTCCCATCGCCACAGCAGCAGCAACTCGACCTGCAGAGACGCACGTCGACGGCGAGTACTCGCAGAGCCCCTCGGACGAGCGCAGCTTCGCATCAACCTCGGGCGAGGATGGCAACCGCTCCGCATGGACCGCCGACAATAAGGCCTCCTTCGAGTTGACCAAGGGTCTCACCATCCGATGCGCCGCGCCGGGAGACGGTGACGATGCGGACGCCGAGTTCCACGACGAAGAGCCAGAAACACACCGACGCGAGCTGCACGAACGGTTCGAAGAGTCGCTCGTGATGCAGGACGCCAGGGACGACGAGGCCTTCAGCCCGCCCAACCCGTGCTCCCCCGTCGACCCCAACGTTCTCGATGCGATCCTCTCGCGGCTCGAGACACCCATCGAGTCCATACCTGGCTTTGTCGGCATCGCCTCCTCCTCGGGTACACTGCTCTCGGAGCTGCAGAAGAAATGCAAGTCGAGCCTCGCCACGAACCAGATGACGCGCAAGAGCATGGGTGGCACCGTCTTCCAGGGAACAGGCGTGCTCGCCTCGCCGTTCAAGGTGCAGATCGGCGGAGAGCCGTTCGAGATCCGGGGCAAGCTCGGCGAGGGTGGGTACGGCGCGGTATTCCTCGGGTACGACCTTGATTCTGTAGCCACGTCTGCGCCAACCCCGTCCGACGATGACTCTGATGACGAGGATGACGACGACGACGACCGCCGCAAGCAGCTCGCGATCAAAGCCGAGACGCCTGCCAATCGATGGGAGTTCCACATCCTCTCGCAGCTCCACTCCCGTCTCCCCGCCGAGGTTCTACCGTCGATCATCTCTGCGCGCAAGCTGTACTGCTACGAGGACACCTCCTTCCTCCTCCTCGACCTGGGCGACAAGGGCACGCTGCTGGACGTCGTCAACCACTCGCTCACTGCCGGTGTCGCCTCTTCCGGTTCAACTGCTGCCGACTCCGCCGGGCTGGAGGAGGTGCTCGCGATGTTCTTCGTCACCGAACTGCTCCGCGCGATCCTCGCGATGCATCGCGCCGGAATCATCCATGGCGACCTCAAGATCGATAACTGCCTCCTGCGCCTCGGCGACGCTTCGTCGTGGTCCAACATCTACGCCCGCGACGGATCCTCGGGTTGGCGCGAGAAGGGTCTCACGCTGATCGATTTCGGACGCGCCATCGACCTCAATGCTTTCCCGAACCGCGACCAGCAGTTTGTCGCGGATTGGGAGACGGATAGCAAGGACTGTTTTGAGATGCGGAACGGACAACCGTTTACGTATGAGACGGACTGGTTTGGCGTTGCTGCCGTCGCCCACTGCCTGCTTTTCGGCAAGTACATGGAGACGAAGGTCGAGGGTGGAAGGCATAGGGTGGTGGCGCCGATGAAGCGGTACTGGCAGGCCGAGCTGTGGAATGCGCTTTTTGACGTTTGTCTCAATCCCAAACACGAGGGAGAGGCGTTGGAGAACGAGCAGGTGCTGGAGAGGTTGGAAGGGTGTCTGGATGAGATGCAGGGATGGTTGGAGGTCAACTCGAACAAGGGTGGGAAGAATCTCAAGGGTTTACTACGCAAGTTGGAGATCTGGGCTATGAAGCAGGGTCACTGAATCACAGGCACACCTTGAAAGGCCGGAAATAGAACGTCGCATTGCATCACGATCATCCATCACCTCCATCCTCGTCGGCCTTGCGCGGTTTGTCAATCGACTGAAAGTACCCCATCACAGAGAAATCAAACGGTGCCGTCTTGGTGAGCAGGTCAGGCAGCTTTTCGCCAAACGACTGGGTGGTGTCGCGGCGAGAAGAGCGGCGTTTGGACGGCGTTGCGTTGTTCGACTGGCTTGCAGCCGGGCTCGAGGCGGCTGCTGCGGACTTCGCAGCTGTTGTCGCGCCCGAGGAGACCTTTGAAGTAGGAGCAGGACTCTGCGTTGGTGCAGCTGGTGCTTTGGCGCTCTTGCCAATCGGAGTGGTGCCGAGGAAAGCAGCTAGGATGCTCTCCGCTTCGCTTTCCGTCAGAGCCCCGCCCAACGATTTGCTTTTGCCGCTGTCGGCCACGGTTTCCTGCTCCAGATCCATATCGAGAGCCTCGCTGAGCGCTTTCTTCTCCTCACCATCCAACTTTGCCGCCGACGACGGAGAAGATGACAGCGCAAGCTTGAGCTTCTTCCTCACGCCTTCGTCAGGAAGCACAGGACGCGACGTCGCTTCAGGATCCGCGGCGTGGATCTCGGCGAGCGATGGCGAGACCTTGAGCGAGCCCGTGTCCGGAAGCGTGGGGAACATGTAGCCGAGCGAGGATGCCATGGAAGATATGGACGAAGCTGTGGACGACGTTGAAGGAGACCGTTGATCGCGCGTCTTGAGAGGAGACCGACGCAAGCTGTGACTGGCTCGTCGATCGGACAGCCCCGAGGAATAAGAATGCGACGGCGTCTCGGCCTCGTCGATGGCAGAATCGACTTCTCCCTCCTCGTCATCATAGTCAAAGTCAGAGAAGGAGCGCTCTGCAATGCGACGTTGTCGCGCGGAAGCCAAGGCAGCCGCAGCGGCAGCAGCACGCTTTGGACGTCCATTGGTGCGAGGTGACGAGCTTTCATCTTCCGGCTCTTTCGAGATGGATTTGCCCTTGTACGTTCCTCCCACCTCTGGACTGCCACGTCGACGGATCCGCCTCTCAGGGGACAGCGACTCTTTGTTCGACCGAGTTCGTGTTGGAGAGGTCTTGTCGGCGTGAGCTGCGGAAGCCCCTCTTCGGGCGGGACTCGCGTCTTCAGCGTACGCACTCGAGAGCCTCCGCCGTTGTCGACGATTGTCCTCAACCGCTTCGACAGCAGCTGCAGTGAGGGGCGTCGGAAGGCTCTCGACCCTCTGCTTTGGCTGGCGTGCACTGATCCTGCGCGAGACGTCGCTCTTCGCATTGAGCACAGGCGATTGCCTGGCTGTGGGGCTAGCACTCTCTGCAGTCTCCCAAGTGGCCTTGCCGCCTTTGATGCGGATCTTGAGCCTAGGCGATTGACTGCGGGTAGCATCGTCGGTCGCTGCGACTGATGTCGCCTCGATCTTGCCTGCTAGTGTCGAAGGCCCAGGCGATGCTTGTTTGGCATCATTCGAGATGGAGAGCAGCAAGTCGTACCGCTTCAACGTCTCGTAGGCATCGTCGAGAAGCTCTTTCCGTATGTCCTCGATGCGTTCGCTCAGAGGCCTAACTTCCGCCTTCGAGTCATCGTTCCGCCCTTCCGCTTCCGCTCTAGCCTGATCTCGAGCAACGACGATGGGCTGGAGCATACGTGCTTCCGCCGTCTTGATCTGGTCGATACGTGCAAGAAGCTTCTGCCGATCTCGCGTCAGTCGGTCCACTTCTGCTTTTCTCTGACGCTTCTCCGCAGCTTCGGGTTTGCGATGCCGACGCTCGTAGGCGGCATCAGACGTATCCTCTGCAGCCTCAGAACGGAGGCCGCGGGTCTTGGGCATGTAGAGTGTGTCATCGCGTTGCTTGAAGTCAGGTGTCTCGATGAGCTGTTGTCGTTTGATGGCGAGGGTGGATACGAGAGACGGGCCCGACTTGACCAAGGTCGATGCTGAGGATCGTTGGGATGAGGGAGAAAGAACGCTCTCTTCCGCTTCTGCCTTGATTCTGATGTCCGACGACTGACCGTTGCTGGACGAAGAGGGAGCGTTGGGAAAGACGGCGCGTTCGAGCAAGCTCTGATCTGACGAGAGGACGACAACGGAAGAAGACGAAAAGTAGCTGCTAGGTAGTGAAGTGGTATGGGTGGAAGAGCCTGTTGGGTGTCGTGCCTGTGAGCCGGACGGTCCTGCTCCATTGGGATTCGCCTTGGTGTTCTGCTGAAATGAGGATGCAGACGGCGAGGACGGCGTGTCAAGCAGTAGAAGCTCTTCTTCCAACGACGAGCCAGCAAGAAGCGCTGAGACCTGCGACAGACGAGCTGGCATCGTTCGACGGCGGGAGGCACGTTGCACGGCTGGTGCTGAGCTTGGCTCAGGCTTGCCGGTTGCAGGCTCACGATCCGAAGCTGGCGTTGATAAGGGTGAGTTGGAGGATAGATGTCTTCCAGGGTTAGAGGATGTCGATTCCATCTTGACGGAATGAAGACTAGCGTGCGGTATCGATGCATCCTGAGGCGTAGCGGGCGCGGTTGGAGGTGAGCTGGGCGGCGAGGAAAGCTGCATGTCGACATCCGCGACTTCTTGCGCCTCTTTGAGGCTAGCAGGATCGATGGGCGAGATGGTCGATTTGGACTGGGCGGCTTCAGCATCTGCCATATCCACGTCGTGCTGCGTTGTGATGGGACGTTGCAGCTCCAACTCGTCGCTGGTCTCATCCGAATCAGAGACGGACTGTGATCGCGACCTCTTGTGCGCTGGCACCTCCGAGGTTGAGCCCGACGATGACGCTGCAAAGAGCGACGCAAAGAGTCCTGCGGCCATCGTGGGCGGATGTCAAGGCAGGCAAGGTGGCTGGGATGCGCGGGTTCAGCCAGGGAGTGAAGCTCCCTCGCGCTGAGGGAGAGCGAGAGCAGCTCGCGGTTGGCTTTACTGACTGAGCATCAAGACAGGAGTGCGACGACGAGCTGAGCCTGTGCTGTTGTATGCTGCAATGCAGGGGTTCCAATATGCTGAGGTGTGCCCGCTGTCGAGCTCAGGACTGCCGGGTGGTGGTTGGCGGATCTGTTCCGCAAATGCTCGCAAGACGCGATGTGGTCGTTGTCGGTCGCGTCCGCAGCTGCTGCGTTGGCAAAGCAAGTGATTCAATGGCGTGATGGTGGTCGAGTGTTCGGCGAGACCGAGTGTGCTGAGTCGATCAAGATAGGCGTGTGAGCATGACCAACCAAGCACCGGATCTTCCGACAGGGTCGAGAGAGCGACTCCGCAACTTTACACTTCACGGCACTGCAGAGCGCATTCTAGCTTTTCGAATTAAAGGCGTACTTTAGTGAAGGGTCTTATCACGTTCACACATGCGATTCATCGTGGCTGAGCCTCCCGACTGCATCGTCGGACCGCTTCTTCTTTGTTTCCTTGCGCTATGATCATCGTACTGCAAGAAACTGAAATGACTGAGCCACAGGACGCTTTGGTCCCTCGATGAAGGATGGCCGCACCTCGAATGTTGACGCAGCGCTGAATTTTAAGATGGAGAAAAGCGCTTAAAAATGATGCGAAAAGGAGGCTGCAAAAATGTGGCCAAAAATACTGACCAAAGTCACCACTCACTGACCATTGACTTGCTATCACACCACCGCGACTGGGCATATACATCGAGATGACATCTGGTTTACAACGAAGCATCGAGCGATACACTGAGAACGGAGCAACTGCGGCGCTGCGTCTCAAGGCGCAGACAGACACATCTCCATAAAGGTATCGTAGTTGATCTGAACCCAACCCGAACGGTTGGTGTCGTGGCGTTGGAACGACTCGGTGAGCGTCTTGATCACCACGCACGCGCGCACAAAGCGATCAAACGTGATGCCCGGTGCACCTCGAGCTGCTGGTCCTGTCGAAGGCATGCCACCTGGTGCGCCAGAGTCAGAAGTTACTGGACAATGCCCAAGGGTCAGTACAATCAGGAACACGTCAGTCAAAAGGACTCGAATCCTCAGCCTTCCTTATCTGGCTCTTATTCGATACTCACTGTACTTTTGCGTTACGATGTGAAGCAGCTTGGGCGAGAGACGGTATCCGAACGACTGGAGTGCGTTGGCGAGTTCGCCTTGGTCGATCGAACCCGATCGGTCCTGGTCAAAGTGGCGGAAGACGCCTTGCCAGTCTTGGATGTATTTCCAAAGTCCTGCGAACTCGTTGAAGCTGATCTGGCCGCTGCGATCGACATCAAAGACGCTCATCAGCATCTTGACCGTGTCCAAGTCGAACGGTGTCCAGTCTCCGTTGACAAGCGCTTGGCTGAGTTCTTGTGCGTTGATCTGTCCGCTGCGATCGCGGTCGACAGCGATGAACCATTGCCACAGCTGAGGGTCGGCTCCAGGAGGAGGCCCAGTCGATGAGTTGTACACTTGTGGTCGGCCATAACCAGGCGCAGATCCGCCGTACGATGATTGCTGCTGACCGCCGCCGTATCCTCCCTGCTGTCCGGGTGGAGGTGCGCCGTATCCTCCTTGCTGACCAGAAGGCGGCGCTCCATATCCGCCCTGCTGGCTCGGAGGCGGTGCACCGTAGCCACCGCCCCCACCTTGCTGAGGAGGTGGTGCACCGTATCCTCCACCACCGCCGTACTGCTGCTGTTGTCCGTATCCTCCCTGTTGACCAGGGGGAGGTGCTCCATAACCTCCACCTCCTCCAACGCCTGCGTAAGAGTATTGGTTCGACATTGCTGCGGAGCTTGCTGATGCTTCGTGCGACTGGTGAAGAAAGAAAAGCTGAAGCGTCGACTTGATGCTTGAATCGGATGCCAGTCGATGATGGTGGAGCACTGTAAGAATGCGCAGCAACACTGGAAAACGTTATATGAAGCGTTGGCCCATGCTCGCAGCACATGACGTCGAATCGCGCTCAACCGTGCCAAAGGTGGAGGGGCGAACCCTAACATCTTGAGGTTTTTTTTGGAACCTTGATCTCCGCAGAGCTTCTCCTCATCTGTCTCACTGTGCTCCGAACGAGTCCTGTACACAGCAAAGTCCTATACACAGCGCGATGGCGAACAGAACATGTTTTGAAGCCAATGTCATTGTATGTGTAGCTGATGCTAATGATAATGGTGATGGTGATTGTGACGAGCGGCAGCGGGCGACAAACCCAGCACCTCGCTGTTCCTCCGCGCGGTGGTGGGACTCGCATCATACGTGCTGCTATACGAGGGAGAAGCCGACATGGGCGTGCTCGCGAATGTGCCATTGGGCGACACGCCTCCCGCTCTGCCCACCTTCTCCAGCTGTACCGCTACACTCTCCAGCCCGTGGATGCGCGACTTGAGGACGTTCTCCACCTTCTTCGCGATCGCCTCCGGTGTGATTGTAGGCGGGTCACTGATCGCTGCTACAACACTGTCCTCGCTTGTGTGATTGCGACTGTGACCGTGGTGATCTCCGTGATCGTGGCTGTGGTCGTGGCTGTGATCGTGAGAATGCTCGTGACCATGCTTGTGGTCATGCGAGTGTACGACGGGCCATAGAATTTGCACGCGGATCACCCCGATCAATGTCTCGGCGTCCTTCGGCCAGAATCGTGGCGAGTGGTACGACACCACCCCGTCGATGCTGCGAAGCTGATCCAGAGCCTCGATCATCACTGTCTCCCTGTGCTCTCCCACTTCGAGGCAGAGGATCCTCCCTGACTCGAGCACTAGGGGAATCACCGAGCCAACGATCATGAAAGCGATGAAGAGCGAGGCGATGGGATCGAAGCCCGTCCATCCAAATTGACCGATCAGCAGCGTGCTGATGATGACACCCACAGATCCGAGCGTGTCGGCCATGACGTGCAAGTAGACGCCCATCATGTTGTGCGAATGGCCATGGCCGTGATCGTGTCCATGCCCGTGCCCGTGATCGTGTCCGTGATCGTGTCCGTGTCCGTGCCCGTGCGAATGACCATGGTGATGATGATGTCCACCCGTCGCCCACATACCGAAGAGATTGACGCCCAAACCCATACTGCTGACGATGAGCAACTGCGTGTTGTTGTTCATCACCGGCGGCTCGATGATGCGCTGCACCGCCTCAAAGACGATAAAGACCGAGATGAGGATCAAAAAGATGCCATTGGCGAATCCACTGAGTGTCTCGACTCGACCGTACCCGTACGTAAACGTCGAGTCGGTCGGCCATGTCGCCATGACACTCGCAAAGAGACCCATGCCGATGGCGGCGCAGTCAAAGAACATGTGAATGGCGTCGCTGATGAGACCGAGACTGTTTGTCCACACTCCCCACAACAGCTGCACGCCCATGAAGGCCAGATTGAGCATGAGGAACTGGAAGATCTTTCGCGAGTCAGGGTTTGCGAGGATGATCTTGACCGTGCGTCTTGTAGCAGCCACGCCAGAGCGGAAAGAGTTGAGCAGTTCCTGAACAGCGGAAATGTCGGAAGATTTGGTTGGCGCGGCGCTTTGATCTGCGACATCTCCTTTGCTCGGCGAGGAAGCGAAGCGGGACGAGACGTGATCCGGCGAGTGTTTCAGGACGGTGCGAAGCGCTTGACCGACTAGGAGTGCTACAGCGAGCTGCGACCAAATCGGCTTCAAGCCAAATCCAACGAATCCGATCCCGAAAGAGGCAAGGACTGCTATTGGCCAGCCGTGTGCAACGCGATCCTTTGTCGAAGCGTGGGCCTCGATCGAGGTGCTGATGAGGGGCTCGAGGATCAAGAAGCCGAAGCTGATGGCAAGATACGCTGGCAGGTGATTGAAGCTTGCGGAGCCATTGTTGCCGGAAGAGGACGGCAAGAGCGACGAAAGCGTGGGCAGTGTTGAGTAGCCCACCAGATGAAGCAGAAGCGATGCTGGCAGAGTGAATACAGAGGCAACGATGGTGGCCACGATGCCTGCCTTTCTTCGACCACCCGTGTCTCGACTAGCACTGAGCAGAGCACTTTCTCTCTCGATGGTCAGAAGCGCAAAGATGAGCAAATAGGCGTGACCGGTGAGTGTACCAAAGACGCTGAAGTTGGCGGCCGATGCGTCTACTGCCGCGGATGCAGCTCGAAGCTGAGAAGGCGATGCTAGACCGGCAGGTCTGCTTCTTCGAAGGCTGTTGGGAAGGTCTTCGTCTGCGTACACGTCAAGAAGGTGACTCGAGTAGTTGCTGGTGCCGGATACCGTTGCGCTGGCGTTTGAGATTGAGGAAAGAAAGGAGATGGCCAGAGCGAAGAGTATCGTGTAACCACCATAGCTGCGGCCGCTGAAGCTCTTTGCGAGGTCCACAGCCCAGATCTCGCAGAACTGGGTGAAGATGATGACATTGACGGCATCGAGCTTGCGCAGGGCCATCAGCCACACGAGAAGTTGTGCGAACGAGATGGCGGCCAATGCGCAGAGTCTGCGCTTGTCGACCCTTTTGATTGCCGGTGTCCACTGCCATGCTTTGAACCAGACCGCCTGGAGAGCAGCTGCAATGAAGAAGGTGAACGTCGCGATGGCCCACGAGCTGGTACTGCTCGAGGTCGCTGACTCGCTAGCTGACCAGTCGCTGTCATCGAGCGAGAGCTGCGAGTGTATTGACTCCTGATGCGGCGATGTGAGCCAGGCGCGAACCAGTAACGCTGCTGATGCTAGCAGCGACTTGTTGAGCAGCAGACCGAGCAGCAGATCTGTCGGAATAGGGAAGCCGAGCATCGATGATGAGGAGCTGTGTCCAGATGAGCCGGAAGGACGTGATGGTGAAGTGACCGGCTCCATGCGCACCTTTGCGCGAGTGCGAGAGTCGGGCGTAGAGAGATTGTAAACCGGCGACTGCATCATGTTGATTGCCTGCCTGGGGCGAGCCCAGGGATCAGCGAGGGTCTAAACTTGGCAATTTGGTCAAGGGGTGATCAGCGAGATGAAGGTGATGAAGCTAAGATCCCGACAGCATCGCCAAGTGCTCATTCAGTGACAGCAGGTCTGTGTGTCAGTGTCACTTTGAGAGTCGGCCGTGCGTGGCGCGTTGAGAAGAAAGTCAGGCAGCTGCGCAGTTCAAATTCAAAGCTTGCCAGGAGCGCAACCGGAAGGGTCGCGCATCCTGAAGCTCTAACACTGTGAAATTTGGCGGCGGCGCTCACCAAGCTCTTCCTTCCTTAACACCTTGCTCGACAGCTCAAACACCTGCTTGCACAGCGTCAAGAACACCCAGGGTGAGAAGAGAGATGAAAAGGTATATCCGATTCAGTTGCAGCGAAAAAGCCCATATGACAACGAGACAGAATCAGCAAGCCTAAAGTACAGAAGAGAGAAACTAGTTTTTGGGCTCAAGGAGCAAGAGCCTTCTCCGAGTGACCGGGCTCGGACTCGTCGGCGTGCACCTTTCCGGCGTCGAGCTGGTTGAGCGCATCCTCCTCGGCGTCGAGCTTCCTGAACGAGATCGAGAAGCCAATGAAACCGGCGAAAGCGATGCAGCCGAACACGGTGTAGCTCCACACCAGGTTGGGGTCCTCCGAGAGCGAGATGAAGGCCTGCTGGAGCGCAGCAGCGATGGCCGAGGTGAAGAGGAACATCGACATGACGAGCGAACGCATCGACTTGGGAGCCTTGGAGAAGGCGTACTCGAGACCGGTAATCGAAGCAAGGATCTCCGAGACGGCGATGAGAATGTACGAGCCCGACTGGATCCAGACGTTGAGCGGAGCAGGCACATAGACAGCGCCATCCTCGGAACCGTCGGCACCAAGGTCGGCGATGCCATCACCATTGATGTCGTAGCAAGTGGAGGCGTTCTTGCCGCAGGGCGAACGCTTGTAGATGTAGTGCTGGACAACGGCAGCCCAGACCATGGCAAGAGCACCGGTGAGGAAACCGAGAGCGATCTTCTTCAAGGGAGTGAAGTTGATGCCGGCCTTGCGGAGAGCAGGGTAAAGGAACAGGTCAAAGACGGGGATGAGGATGACAAGGGCGAAGGGATCCAGGTTGGAGACGACCTCGTTGGGAAGACCGTTGACCTCCATGGTAGCAGCCTGTGAGACGAGGTTGTTGGTGATCTGGTTGTAGGTGAGCCAGTAGAGGGGGAACCAGAGAAAGACGGTGCAGGCCTTGAAACCACGGCGAACCTCGTCGACCCAGGCATCGTCGAAGGTCATCCAGCGGGGCTTGGAGTCGGCGGAGTGCTTGGAAGGCTTGACGTTCTCCCAAAAGTCGTCGGCGCGCATGTTCTTGACGAGCGTGATGGGGTTGATCGACCAGCGACCCTTGGCGGCGTACGACCAGAGACGCATGCACTCGGCGAGGACCGAGCCGGAGGGAGGCGTCTTGACGTAGTACTTGCTGCCGAAGACGAGGACGGGAATGCAGAGAGCAAAGACGATGGTGGGCAGCGTGTAGGCGAGCCAGAAGCCGACGTACTTCTCGGAGAAGGACATGCCGAGCTGACCACCGAGGGCACCAATGTTGATGAAGAGGTAGAAGTACATGAAGATACGGCTGATGGTCAAGACGGGGTCGACAATGACGCGCTCGCCGGTCTTGAGGACCTGCACCGACTGCTTGGAGCCGTTGACTTGCTCAGCAATCAAGGGGCTGATGGTACTTTTAAACCAGCCCGTTCCCACACCCATGACAATGAGGGCAATGACGAAGCAGGCCATGGCACCGTTCTGGTTGTCGAGGACAGTAGGAAGCGAAGAGACGATGAGCAGGACGTGGCCAACCATGGCGATGAAGACGGCGATGCAAATGGTCTTGAAACGACCCCAGCGGGTATCGGCGAGGTAGGCACCGAGAATGGGCATGAGGTAGACCCAGAAGGTGTTGAAGGTGGTGAGACCGGTAGCGGCCTGCTGACCCTCGTCGAGAGCACCCGACTGGCCATCGGCGCCACCAGCACCGGTACGGCTGTACGAGGGACGGGGCTGCTGGATGAAGTTCTGGAAGACCTGAACACAGCCGTAGTACGAGAAGCGCTCGGCCAGCTCGCAGAAGGCGATGGCGTAGGTGGTCCAGGGCAGCTTCTCGGGAACACGTCGCAAGGTGGAGAGCTCCTCGTCGGTGGGGGCGACAAAGTCATCGTCCGAGACGTCGGCCTTGACGCGAACGCCCGACTCGAGGTGAGCAACGGGGTGAGCCTCGTCCTTGCCACCGTGAGCCTTGACGTCGGCGACGTAGATGTCGCGCTGAGCCTCGGCGTGGCCAGCGATGGCGTTGTCTTGAATGTCGAGAGGCATGATGAAGAAAGAGAGCAGCCACTCCGAGTCGGACAAAGACAAGAAAGCGGGGCGGGGGCGGGGAGGGAGTGGATGGAAGAGGTGGGTTGGAGGAGAAAGGAAGAAAGTAGCAGAGGGACGCTTTAATAAGGGAGGAGACGAAGAGCGAGCGCGAACGAGAAGAGCACGCGATGGGGGCAGGAGGTGATTGGCTCTGGAGAGAGAGAGAGAGTGAGAGAGCTGCGCAGGAAAGAGAAAGGGCCGCAGCGGTTTGATTGCATTGCGTTTCATCTCAGGTTCAACCGGGGGCAAAGGTGGGATTGGACCGTCGTTTCGCTTTGCAAGAGAAGACCGAGCGAAAGCATCATGCAGGTCCACACGCTAACCACCAGGTCAAGCGAGAGGTCAAGTCAGCTCAGGCTAGACACTGCATCGTCGGTGGCTCCGATAAGGGTTGGTTGCAGACCGGGGACCATCGCCTTGCGTTCAAAAGCGAGGACGATGTGCCTGAGCTGCTCGCATTTCGGATACCGCCGATACCGCGCCTGTTCAGCGCAAGCAAAGCAAGGTCAGGGCGGTTTCGGCTGTCGCGAAGGACGAGGACAAGGCTCGCCACACGACGCATTGTGATTGCAAAGCCCGACCAGAACAAACGCCTTTCAGAAGCGGATGTGCGAAAGTGGCTGGCTTTGTCTGCGCAAAACACAGAGCTTCCTTTCCGGTGTTCTGAAGGCTGCGCTGTCATACCTCTGCCTTGTCCTTGACAGCTCACTCCGCCAGTCTCTCTCTTCTCTCTCTCTCTCTCGCCAAAAACAATTTGCTCGTTTAAACTTGCTTTGGCGAGCTCGTCCGCTGATACTGCAGAGACCTTTGAGCTTGGATCATCGGCTATGGTAATCACAATGGCGAGCTCAAACGCCAGGTATCTTCAGCCCTCTCTAGACCGCTTTCTCTCGCACGCCATCCGATTGATTGCCACAGCAGCAGCGTCCGACGGGAAGTTGAAGTTCAGTCTTGCCGCTCTAGACTGGATGAGGTCCGGCGGGTCAAGTCGGGCAGACACTTGCTTTGAGAGGCTTGAGAGGCTGTCGTAGAGTCAAAGCCAGAGCCAAAGCCTCCCTCTCAACTCAAGCGAGATCGGAAGTCTCTTGTCCGTGCTGATCCCATTACGGACGCAGAGTCGAAGGCTGATACCATGCATGCATCTGGTCGTCTATCTCCCACGCTTTCGCTTCGTCCTCCTCGCTGTTCATCCATGCTCGCTCTGATCCGTGTCCGTCCCCCACACTGCTCTTATCTGTCTATCATTCGGATGGCAGCCGAAGCTGGTCGCAAGAGACCAACGTGACCCCACACTCCCACGCCATCGAAGAGAACGGTCGGTGTTAGCGGCTCGTCCGATGTCGGATCCGAAGCAAAAACCCGCCTTTCAACGTCCGTCGACGGTTCCAAGCCTCACTGCTGTATTCACTCTTTTGCTGCGCCCAGGTTGAATTGTGCTTGGGAGTTGCTTCTTTCCTTCGGCTCAACCAGTGCTTATCGCCGAAAGTAGCTCGACCAACCGGCGCTGTCGTGCCATCATAGCTATGCGAAAGCAGCCAAACGAAACGCAAGCTCGAGATAGAGGAAGAAGGCATGGCGTGGTGAGGACCGACCAGACGACCTCTTGTTGTCTCTGAAAAGTTGCCCGCCAAGAAACTCGCTTGCACAAATGCGCATGCCTGAAAAGAAGGTGAGTGCGGTTTCTTGGCGGCGGCGCAGTTCAAAAGCCTGAGGTTCGGTTGAGAGTCTTCCGAACCATTTGCTGCAGCTCGAAATTGTTTCGCTCCCCGCTCCGCACCGTTGGACATCTGCTTCCCGCAACCGCCGATTCAGCTGCCGCCCGCGCTCAAGTCTACACCGTCTTCCACTCGCTGCAGCCTCGACAACTTCAGGCTCAAAGCATGTCAGAATGCCACTGGCTGCGGAAGCTGCTCTATCCTGCTTTCTTTTGGAGAGCAAGGGTCGCTGTCAGGGGCATAATCTAGGCCATCGTTGCGCGCCTTTGTGCGTCGGGCTACCATTTTGCAGCTGCACGCTGACTTGCATCGTGCAAAATCAACCAAAGGCAGGAAATTTTTGCTGCATCTGCTGCAAGATTTCACTGTCACTGCTGCATTGTCGCGCTTTCCGATGGGCAATTTCGAATTCTGTCTTTGGCAAGCTTCGGTGAATCCGCCGTTCATGCCTTTCAGCCACAGTGAGCAGTTTGGCTTCTTTCTCCTCTCACAGACCGATTCAGAGATGGTCTCGTTTGGACCTCTCTGCAGGGCCTCGATATCCACGATCTGCGCCCTTGTGAGCAGGAACCGACTCGCTTATCAATCGTGGGGATGACCATCGTGGCTGCTGCGATCAAGGGGATGAATCGTGTCGATGAGACTGGCTCATTGCCAGCAAGGACCTTGGTGTTTCGCACCACGAGCCAATAGCCGGCTTGATACCCGGTCAACATGGTCAGCAACTTGTTTGTTCTGAACGATCTGCTCTGTCACACGACAACGAGGATCGGCCTGAAGGTTCCGGTCTCATCAACTAGACTCGCCGCTAGACGGTGCTGAAGCTGATTGGTCCGAGGAAGAGGCGTCACCCAAACGCTCTAGATCTCGTCGCAACCAAGGCCGACGTCTTATTGGTCGCTAGATCACCGATGTGCAGTAGAAAACTCGTTCTCTGTCGCCGTTCTTCACCGTCAAGCCAACTCACATCAACCGGTACGCTTCTCTATTGGTTGGCCGGCCATGCTCGATGTTGCCACGCGGTCACAGAACGAAACTATGGCGTGATTGACAAGGCCCTTCTCGACCCTGGACCGAGATGACGGAGCCAATCATCTTGGACAGTCTCCAAGATCAACATGCCATGATAGCCGTGACGCGAAAGTCCCTGCGTCCGCGGTCAACAGCGACGATCTCTTTGCGAATCCTCGAGTTGCAAATTTCAGCAGCCAGAGCAACGAGCCGCCTTAACATCTCAAACTACATACTTTCATCGAATCGGGTCAGATTTCCTATCCCGATCGGACCGATCAGCAAGCACAGGCCACGAGACGGTGTTGCTCGAGACCCTGAAAGGCGGGAAACATCTTCGTGCAGCCTCTTCTCAACGACCTCGAATCACACACACACACAACCCCCCTTTCTCACTCGGTCTCCTCTGACCGCCGGCAATCATGGCAGCGGTGTACTCGAGCGAGACTGGCATGGCATCGCCAGGGCCCTCCACAAGGTTTGCCGCCAACGATGCATCTGGCTCCACATCCAGCTCGGTTGCGACGCGGCCTCTCGCGACACGAGTCCGCTCGGTGCTATTGCAAGGCTCACACGATGCCAAAGACATCCGCAGAGCGCTCGATACACTAGCAGTCATGTATCCAGCTAGCCCTGCTATCGCTACCGCAGGACCCTCCAACCACGTCGCGGCACGAGATGCAAAAGCGCGCGGGCTGCACGGCAAAGCAAAGTCCCCCTCCGACACGGCTTCGCTCCAGCTCGTCGACACCGCTCGAGCCAGACGCGATCTCGACAACGATATCCGAGAGAGCATGCTCAGTGCCACCGACGACATCATTCGCGTGCTTCAAAGCGTAGACGACGGTCTTGTTCGGCTGTCGGACGACGTTGCCGCCATGCACACTTCGTGCGACGCTGTCCAGGACAAGCTCCGTGCAGCGGAAGAATCCAGTCGATACCTCGTCGAACACGCAGAAGGCCTAGAGCGGCAACGATCTGCAGCGCTCACTCAGGTCGAAGTCGCCAAGCTCTTCCTCTCGCGCTTCACGCTGTCCGAATCCGAACGCGCCTCGATCCACTCGCGCGAGGTTCGTGTCAGCAACGACCTCTTCCGGGCCATGGACAAGCTCCAACGCATCCGCAACGAATGCCAAGTACTCCTACAAGGCTCCGAGTCGACGTCTGCTTCAAGTGCCAATGCAACCTCGGCATCCGCCAGTGCTGGTGGCGGAACGCGCGCCGGGATGGACATCATGAAGTCGACCGCCGAAGACCTCGATCAAGCCTACCAGAAGCTCTACAAGTGGTGTTCGTTCGAGTTCCGTCAACCTGTCAAAGAAGGCCTCGAGGTATCGCCCAGCCTGCGCGAGGCAACAAGCCGGCTCAAGCACGCACGGCAGGATCTGCTCCGATCCGCACTCACGACGCTCGTCCAAACGCGCAGCTCCATCCTCGCCAACGCCTTCATGTCGGCGCTCACCATGGGTGCCGGTCCGCCCACCTACCTCCCGGGACCGATCGAGCTGCATGCGCACGATCCGACACGCTACGTGGGAGACATGCTCGCGTGGATCCACCAGACGGTCGCTTCGGAGCGCGAGTTTCTCACTGCGCTCTTTGACGAGAAGGAGGGGGAAGGCGGTCGACGCACCGGCCAGCGACGACGCGCTTTGGAAGGATCGATCGACTTGACAGGATCCGATCCGGACTCGTTGAGGCTAGGACCGGGCGAAGCACTGGTTCGAGAGGTGCTCAATTCGAACCTCGACGGATGCTGTCGACCGCTGAACCTTCGTATCCAGCAAACCTTGCACTCACAAGAAGGCAGCGTCACGTCCTACCGTCTGGCCCACCTCGTGCAGTTCTACCGCTCCATTATGATCAAGACGATTGGATCGCGCGCTAGCCTGAGTAAGACACTCGGCGAGCTATCCGAGCTGGCGGTGAGTGCGTTTGCCGACACCGTTGAGCGACAGAGGAAAGGCATCGAGAGGTACGATGGCGTGCCGGAGTCCGATCTCTCCCTTCCCGCGCCGCTGGTCGCTGGTATTGGAACGCTGAAGGAGCTCATGGGGGAGTACTCCCGGTCGCTACCTGAGGACGCCTCCACCGCCACCCTTCCCGCCACGGAGCCCGAGAGCGTCACCGCCTCACTGTCAAACTTCGACTTTGTGCTCGTCAAACTCGTCGACCCTCTCCTCGACCTCATCCATCGCATGGCCGCTACCCACATCTCCAAACGCCCTCGCTCGCGCACCGAGGAAGTCGCCAATTGGGAATCTTCCATCTTCACATGCAACTGTCTGGAAGCGCTCCTGTCCACCCTCGAACCTCACCCGTTCGCCACCTGGAAAGCCACCCAGATCCGCTCTGCCCTCGACCAGGCGCTAGGCGAATTGACCGAGACGCACGCGCTCAACCTGCTCAACCGCTCCGGCCTCTCGCCCGTCGTTTCCGCGCTGGAGGGGAGGAAGGAAAGCGTGCCGCTGTCGAGCGTGAAAGGTGCGAGCCAGGGGGAGGTGTTTCAGGCACTGTCGACCTTCGAGCAGTGTCTGGCCCAGGAAGATCTGCTCGCCTCGCGCAACCTATCCCGGCTGTCTAGCCCGACAGCGAGACACAAGGTACACGTCGAGGGGCTGCAGCGCATGACCCACTCCTATCGGCGCGTTGTCGAAGCCATCCAGAATGCGGCAAACGGGTACGAGGCGGGGTTGGTCAAGACTACGCCGGAGCACGTGGGGATCTTGTTGGGTCTGTAAAACCCCGCTGCAATTCGTTACACAGATCCAATCGGAGTGTCCAGTGTGCAGCGCAGTGGGTGTGGTTTGCTCAGGAGGAGTGTACCGCGATGGTGCGTCCAGCTCACAGTGAGAATGAGGGTGCTGCCTCGTTCAAGTTAGCGTCATGGTCACGGCGAGGGCGAGGAGTGCTCACCTCACAGCGGTTGTCAAGCAAGCAGCTCACAAAGTCTCCACCGTCCAATCTTCACAATGCCGTCTGCTCGAGAAGATGTCCAAGTGTATTGCATAATAGGCATTTACATCACCTTCAACCCAACCCAAGCAGTCCCCAACGCCGCACACGCTGACGCCACCAGATTGACCGCGTTGTTACTCAACACGTTCCACCCCGTAACCCTGATCCACGTCGCATTGGGCTCGTCCTGCTTCTTCCCGTCAATCACATCGGTGATCTGCCCCACGAGCACCTTTTTCGTATCCGGATTGTAGAGCGTCTGTTGCAGGGTGGCGCCGAGGAGGCTGTCGAGGAGCGAGCCTGCCAGGCCGGAGGCTGTGAGCAGGGCGACGAGCTTGGCGTGTCCTTCGAGCGATAGACGGTGCGGTGGGTTGAGGGAGTAGAAGTGGTAGAGGGAGAGCGACATGGTGAGGCCGATTAGCGTTCCGCCCAACGCGGAGACGGCGAGACCGAGCGTGGAGACGCCGCCGTTGGTGCCCCTGGGGACCTCGCGGAAGGGGTTGGTGACGAGCCGGGGTTGCGATTTCGAGAGGATGCCTAGTTCGGAGGCTAGCGTGTCGCCCATACACGCGGCATAGTGTCCACCAATGACCATCGTCAGCATCAGATTCGTCACCTCCCACCTCGTCCCTGCCAGCTCCACCACCTTCACCACCCTCGACAGCGGATCCACATCTCCACCACTACCCAGTCGATACGCAATACACGCCAGCACAGCGGTCAAACTATTGCACAGCACCTGCACCGCCGACCTGTTTCCCCCCGACGTATCCCTTCCCTTTCCCTTTCCCTCCGTAGGCCCAGTCGCATGCGTTTCAAGCTGGCTTTTGATCTGCGCCTTGAACTTGGTCGCTCTCGACCCCGTGAGGTAGAAGGTGATGAGCGTGAGACCGTACCCGATAAACGGGTTGGCCATGGACACGTACCCCACGCCGAAGGCGGCGATGGCGCCATCGAGGGAGAGGGACCCCTTGCGGTAGCCAGAGAATCCGAGGTAGCCGGCGAGACCCAAAGCGAGCGGGTGCGTTAGCTGCATGGTGCTGAGCTCGTGTGGTGAGTGGATGTCCTGAAGGAAGGACGGAGGTGTTTTGGTGTGGAGAAAGTAGGACCCTTGAAGCCGGTCGCTTCGGGTCTGTGCGTGGGGGCCGATCGGGAGACGTCGCCCGATCTCAGCCTGTCGCTGGGCCCATAACCCCTTCTCTCACGGCATGCCACACCCACAAGGCGAGGAAGACGGCATCAAATGATATTGTTCGTGCATGGTCGTCATACAATAGACCCTATGACATGGTATACAAAAGCGAGAACAGAAACGAAGCAGGCAAATACAGCATGTACATCGCTTCCCCATCTAGGGAGCCGCGCAATCCGGAATGACCAACCCCTCCTTCAACCTCTTATTCGCATCAAACAGCCCCCAGTGCGCCTCAACACCTCCATACAGTACATCCTTCCATGGCTCGTCGAACGCTTCAAAGATAAAACTCGGCTGCAGCGCATTCTGGGTAAAGTTGGCGTTGGACTGACACACGAACGTCTGCAAAAACGTGTTGAGCTCGTCGATCCCCGCGGTCGCACCCTGGTAGGTCATCAAGCTGGTCTGATTTGCGCCTGTCGGCCAGCCTGCTTCGGCAACGTACAGCGTCGGCTTGTTGGGTGCGAGGAGGGCGGTAGACGGCTCGTTGGTGTTGGTGTACTCGTAGATCCATCCAGCCGCCTGATCGACGGGCAGCCCGCCGAACCATGGATGCACGTTAGCAAAGAGGTAATCGGCGCCGGTAGCGAGTTGGGTGGTGACCATGCTACCTGCGTCAGCGGTGCCGATGGGGATATACTTGCCTAATCCGGGCAGTGCGTTGATCGTCGTATTGACGGTGGCGATGTGGCCGAGGAGTGTGGTGACACTGCCGCCGTTGAGCAGATACTCGTTGCCTACGGTAATGCCCGCGATGTGATCCGTGCCGTACTTTTTGACAGCATCAACAACATTTTCGACCTGACGCTGGAACGTATCCGCATTGTCATCTACCCAGACTGCGAGGAAGACCGTCATGTCGACCTTGGTCTGCTTGATCGCCTCCAACACCAGCTGCGACGTCTCACAGTCCGAGCCGTACAGTCGGATGCGCGAGGTGAGCTGGGATAGCAGCTGGATATCCTCGGTCACGTTCGACTGGGTTGCACCGCAGGAAGGGTACTGCGCATGGAAGGGCGTATAGCAGATGCCGTACATCGAGTGGTGCAGACGCGGATCCTTATCAAACTTGCTCGGATCCGACTTGTCCGACGTCACCACTCCTGCCGTCGGCTTGCCCCCACCATTGCTGCCAGAGACGTACGACGGATCGTCGACGATGGTCGAGTTAGTGTTGTGACGCGTTGCGAAGAAGATGATCACGGCAATGATCACCGCTGCGACGACAGATGCTGCTGCGATGAGGTACTTCTTGTGCTGCTGGAGGAACGGGAAACGAGGTGGCTTGGGCGTGTGCAGAACGTAGGCGGACTCGGTAGCTGCTAGAGCAGCCGACTTGCGCTTGATGTATCTATCACGAGACTGGGCGAGCGAGTAGCGCGCACCCTGGTGTTCAGAATCGTCGAGACCCCAAGCATCGGTCGAGTCGCGGTGCGAGTAGTAGGTCGAAGCTGCGTCGTCGTCGTATGCGCCGAACCTGGGCTCGTTAGGGTGGTAGAGCGTGTCGTGGCTCTCGAAGGACGGCAGGTAGGCTCCATCACGGACTGACTCCGATGCACACGGCATGGAAGGGAGATAGGATGAGTGAGAGACGTAGCCGGAGGGGGCGGCGTGCAGCTCTTGCATCTCGTCGAGGTGTCGTCGTGCAGGGGAGAGAGGGGTCGGGGCGACGAGTGGAGGAGCTGGGTAGGGTGAGACCGAGTGGGAGGTGGCGAGGTGGTGAGGAGCAGGCACGCCGATGTCGTCGTAGTAGTCTACGGTGTCGATGTCGACATTTTCGACTGGGTTGTGGTGGTGCGAGGAGGGGGGTGGGGAAGCGGGCATGTACTGCCTGCCCCCGCGGTAGGGAGAAGCTGTGTAGCGGTCGGTCATTGCACCGAGCTCTCGTTTATGAGTCATTGGCTATGATGACGGTGGTGGTTGAAAGGGATGATGATGAGGAGGAGACGGTCTTCAAAGGAATGCCTGGGATGAAGCGCAGTCGCAGGCACACGCAGACTCATGCAAGCGGTGACGCGCCTTCGAGAGGGATAGAGTCTTTCGAAGACGGAAGCATCACTGTGCTTCGAAAGGCAGACAGGCTGTAGACCACGAGGAGGAAGCGGATAGGAGCGGAGTCGAATGCGCATACGGAGAAAAGACGCCGGCGTGGACAGGGAGTAGATGCTCTTCTAACCTTTTTGTTGGCTCGGTACCTTGGCGGCCTGTACGGGCTCCTCTTCATCATCCTTGCTTCGCCTGCATCATTTCTCGCCTTTTCATACAGCTTGATATCTTGGCTCGCCTTGAGGGATCAACGGCTCGGGCACAGCAACTTCCTAGTGACTCTGTGACTCTGGAAGAGGGCTTGCTGTAGCTCAGGATCAAAGATGAGGTGAGTGAGAAAGCGCCAAGATGGATTCGAGACAGGGGCTCATGGTTTGCTTTGTTTGACAGCTCGCCAACTGCCTTTTTAGGAAATCAGCGCGCTTCTGAAAATTGGATTTTACAGAAAACACCCAAATTGGAAGGGGGCCGTCAGCTTTAACACTCTTTGCAAATTATGTCAGCGTGACTGTGCCTGCTCGACGAAAAGTCTCGCCAGAAGGAAAGGCAGGAAGAAAGGTTTGCTTGTGATCATCCTTCCTTCTCGAATCACTTCAACCATCGTCAACCACACGCTCATACGCACTCGATACGGCAACAACAATGCTGCAACGGCTCACAAGACATCTGGCGTCAACGTCGATGCGCGCCGTCGCATCTGGCTCGTCGGCAGCACGTCAATTGCAACCATCTAGCTCCGTCATCCGTCCCTTCTCATCCTCATCATTACGATTCAACAGCCAGGAGGACAAGTCGGCGTCCACCCAACAACTCGAATCACAGGCCTCGGGTCAGCCTACTTCGGATCCATCCTCTGCAGGCAGCAGCACTGTATCCGACGCGCTTCAGAGGGACCTTGACACACTCGCCGATGCGGAATCGGCATCCACTGCAACCGTAACGGGCAGACCCGCAGCACCCACGAGCCTCGACGACATTCTCGGCTCCGTCGACGCCGTCTCCAACCTTCCCGGCTCCGAAGCCGCTGATCCTACCTCCTCCTTCCGCGATCGCTCCTCCCCCATCGTCCGAGGCGCCTCTGCCTCCCGCTACTCCCCCACCCTTTTCCACACCTCCTCCGCCCTCCCGCACCGTCTCTTCGTAAACTCCTCCCGCAACAACACCATTCTCACGCTCACCTCTCCATCGGGCGATCCGCTCGCCTCCGCCTCCGGTGGGAGCGTCGGCTTCAAAAAGTCCGCCCGCTCCGGCTACGAGGCAGGTTACAGGGCGGCATTTTCGATGTTTGGCAAGATCAACGAGTTCAAGGATGCCTGGAGGATCCAGCATCTGGAAGTGCTGTGGAACGGATTCGGACAGGGGAGAGAGGCGGTTTTCAGGGCGCTGTTGGCAGGAGAGGGGCAGGGGACTAAGGATTTGATTAGCAAGATGACCGACAAGACGCCGGTCAAGATTGGCGGTGTCAGGCCGAAGAAGCGCAGGATGCTGTAGAGAGTGGCTCTGCTAGAGACCGCTGCCGAGATCCATTGCGGGGTCGTGAAGTTCTCAGGCGTACACTACGCCGCCCTCGTCACATGTGTACTTTTACTCCTCTTCAAATCATCGACCACTTGGCATACGCCCGGCATAGGCCTACACCTTGTGAAACCACCTTGAGCTGTGAATGAGCGGTGTGGTGTTTGAGATTGGCATTCCGGAACTCTACACGAGAAGAAGCGCGGCGTGAGACAAAGAGCTACTGATTCGGAGGCGCGATGAGGATGGCAGAGGATGGTAGTCACAACGATGCCCTCGTTCGTCTCTTCGGAGTGATGAGTGTTGAGGAGTACGCTCAGGCCCCTTGATCTTCTCCATTGTTGTTGCGAGGCAGGGGAGGAAGACTGCATCGCCGTCACACACGCTCAGGACCACTTCTGGCCCCTCGGCAGGCGTTGATCGGAAATGTCGTCACAGTGACGCTCCAACCTCGGACCGAAAACGTTTGTGCAGCATTCCGGGCCCGCATGAGATCATACCGACACCGTCCAGGTTTTTGACAGGCGAGCAAGATCAGCGTTTTGACAGGTCTTCCTGCATGACTGACCTTGATGATAAGAGTATGGGTGTGACTGCCCACATCACCCGTTGCCGATTTGTGGCCCCCATCGAGAGTCTGTCAGGAACTTTGAGTTGCAACGCGCCGAGAAGCTGGCAGCGTCACATCAAGGGCGTTCCTGAATCATCTCGACCCTTTGTCTCACTTCGCGTCGTCAGGCACAAGAAGCTGTTCACAACAATCAAAGGGTCATGCAAAATGGCCGGAAACACTGGCTCGCGATGAGCTCCCTGACAAGGCCTCCCTGCATTGACGGCGAAAAACAAACGGAGCGATGGCGTCTACATAGTACTGCCCATCCCGGTCTTCCTCCTCGCTCTATCTCTGGGCTGTCTAAACATCGCCCCATCCTCCTTGACTCCGCCCTTCTTGCCCTCGCCTTTCTTTCCCCCATCCTTGCCCTGCTTCTTCTTGCCACTCCCCTTCTCCCTATCCTCCCTCTTCGGCGCGGGGGATTGGAAAGCGTCTCCACCAGCAGCAAAGTCAAACTCGCCCTCGAACTTTTCCTTCCTCTTCTTCGCCGGCTGGGCGGGTGCATCAGCGCGCGCTTCAGCCTTGCGTTTCTTCTTGAGCTCTTTCTTGGACAGTGTCGATGATTGCTCTTCGGTGCCTGTGGGTTTGGGCTTCTTCGATTTGTTCTTGGACGTGGAGACGACGATGTAGTCTTCCTTTTCCGACCCGTCGTCGTCTTCTTCGATCGGTTGCGGCGTCGGTTCAGCCTCGGCTTTCACCTCTTCTGTAACGGGCACAGAGGCTGTGCTTTCGGGCAGCATCCGCACGTCTTGATCATCGAATCCGTCGACGGGTGCTGGGGCGCCAAAGAGATTGCCGACTTGAGTCATGAATCCTGCCTTGACGGCGTCGATCTTGGCTGCCGTAGGAGCGCTGGTGCGGCTGTTGCCAATTGAGCTGAAGCCGCCGAAGAGCTTGGAGGAGGTCGAGCTGAGGGTCGATTTTGCTGAAGAGGGTGCGGTCGCTGGAGCGGTGGATCGACCGAACAAGTTGGATGCGAACGATCGCACCGCGCCCCGGAGTCCGGATCGCGAAGATGTCGAGGTGGCCGCAGGCGTGTTGGCGGACGCATCGGCGGACCACACGGATGCGTCGACGGATGGAAGTGTGCCGGCGACATGGCTGATGGCCGAGATCGACGGATGTGCTGCGGCGCTGGCCTCTGATTTCTTCTCGGTGGCTGTGGCAGGCACGTCTCGGGTGACAGTCTCGCCGACATCCATCTCGTCTTGACCGTTGAGCAAAGCCTGCGAGAGCTTCTGCTTCTTCTCCTCGGTCCTCTTCTCTTGATCCTTGAGCCACTCGCCCGCTTCTGCCTCGATCAGCTTCGCCAGGTCGTCAACCCTCTTCTTGAGTGCGGATGCGTTGGGCGGGATGCAGGCGAGGACGCCTTCTTTGGTGGTTGGCGCCCTCGATGCCAGCATCATGAGGTTGCTTGCGCCCAAGATGTAGCGTGGCGACTCGTCCTCGTCTCTCGCCACTCCATCCCTCCACTTGTGCAGCGCTCTGACGAGACGCTCCTCCTTCTTCATCTGGCTGAGCTCCTTCCTGTCCTCCGTCCCCAGGGCCGCTTCGCCACCCCACTTGCGCCACACACTGCGCCAACCTTCTCGGGTCTCGCCCTCGCTATCCCACTCCTCCTTCGCATAAGTCGACACGGCGACGTCTTTGCTGCGTTCGAACACCTCCCGAATGGCATCGACCCCACCCGCCTCCATAAGCTCGTGGCGCAGGTTGTCGTAGATGTAGAGCAGCGTATGTGTATCACTCCTTGCATAATAGAGCATCTCTTTGGGCAGCGGACGGATCCTCCAGTCTGCGAGCTGGTATCGCTTGTCGGCATCAAAGTTGCAGTACCTCGCCATGAGGTAGTTCAATCCGTGACTGGGGAACATCAAGACGTTGGTGGCGTGATAGGTGTCAAAGAGGTTGACGAGGTAGAGTCCGAGATCGCGCTGAAGCCACAAGACGTCGTGGTTGGCGCCGTGGAGCACCTTGACTTTGGTGGGATTGGTGAAGGAGGAGTTGAGCAGTTCGGCGTGCTCGCGGACTTCATCGGAAAGAGTGTCGATGATCCAGTCGCCCCAGCGGGTAGAGAGCTGCATGAGGCAGACGATGCCCTGGTAGGTGCGGTACGAGTGATGCTCGAGGTCGATAGCGATCTCCTGGACACGGTCCTCGTTGAGATGGTCTCGCAGCTGCTCGATCTGTTGCTTTGTGGTGACCCACTGGAAGGGGCAGGCATCCGTCGAGAGGGAGGGATCCTTCTCGTTGAGTGGTGGCGGAGGGTTGTCCATGGCGCTGGGATCGGGCTTGGAAAGCGCATGTGCAGGAGCAGAAGAATGCAGAATCTCGTGATAGTACGGATTGTCGAGGGGATCGCCTTCAGCGCAATACATGCCTCTGCGTGGACCGCGCGGCAGCAGGTTGCCATCGATACCGATGCGAGGTGGATTGACGTGTCCGAGCGGAACTTGTGCGTTCGGCTTGCCATGCTTGAGATTGGGCTTCCAAAGTGTATCTGCCGAGTTGTCTGCTTTGGTGGTAAAGCTCTTCTGTGGTGGCGGAATTGGCGCATTCAGCACCCAAGATGGCAAATTGCCTGTCTTTGGCAGAGCTTTGCCGTTCTGAACCGCAGACATGGCCTGCATCTTCCCACTTGTGCTAGCCTCGCCGCTGCCGTTCGTCGCAGCATCGTCGTTGGTGGTGAGCTTGCGTGGAGCAAGCTTCCCCGTATATTCGTCGAGACAAGTGTCGGCACTTTCAAGGAGATGATCGACCAGCTCGCCGAGGTTGGAGGCAAAGCTTTCGTTGGTCGTCACGTCGGCCAGGTCCAGATCCAAGTCTATCTTTCCTTTCGCTTTCTTTGTCGAAGTCGATGGCTCTCCTTTTGCGAGAGGGATCTTGGGTGCACGAGAGTCGGAGGCGATCCAGCTTGCCAGCTGCGAGACGGACTGCAGGATACGATCTGACTCGGCATCTAGCTTCTTTGAGAGCTTGCGATCCATGCTACGGTGGAAGGCGAGATCGCCGTGGGTCGGGATGGCAGCTGCATGGCGAGTGAGTGGCTGCAGAGCGGACTGCAGCTTGAGCAGATATGCGGGGAGATCTGTCTTGGGATCCGGTAGCGCTATCGAAGACGGCTCCGGGGTCGATGCTGCCGAAGCCGCTGCCGAGGAAGAGGCGGAAGATGCAATAGGTGGCTTGGTGCCCGAGGCTTTGAAAGCTCGCGCTTCTTTCCCTGTTGCCGCCATCGTCGTCTCTATGTGCGTCGTTGCTGCTAACTTTATGCTGAGCAGCAGCAGCAGCAGTGATGGAGGTGATGGTGAGGAGAATGTTTCGTCAAACTCAGCACTTTTTTCTTTTCACAAAATCACAATTTTTACAGTGGAGGCCAAATTATTGCACGGGTCAAACGTCGGTGTAACACTTTTGCGAAAATCAATTTACGCGAGTCGCGTGTCTGAGCCAAACCAACACCAAACAGAGTTGGGCCGCGTTTCTTCCTTTCCTCCTTCTCGTCCTATCTAACCCTCAAATCACACACGATGCCGCCCAAGAAGAAGACATCAGCCCCACCACCAAAGAAGCACAAGAGAGCCGCTGCTCTCTCCGACGACGAAGAAGATGACATCATCCAGCAAGACGACATCTCGCTCTCAGCTGCAGCACCACCACCGCCCATCCCCTCCGAGCCTACCGGTCCAATCTCGCGATCCTACACGTACGCCTCAGCCATCCCATCCGAATGCAGCCACATCGACCCTGCCAACCCCAGTATCAAAGTGCCATGCGTGTTGGGCGTAGACGAAGCCGGTCGAGGTCCCGTCCTAGGCCCCTTGGTGTATGGCATCGCCTACTGCCCAGTCTCGTACCAGGACTCACTCAAACAGATCGGCTTCGCAGACTCCAAAGCGCTCACCGCCGAACGCCGCGATACGCTGCTCACCGCCCTCATCGATGACAGCACGCATCTTGGCTGGGCCGTCCGCGTCATGTCGCCACAGGACATCTCGGCAGGCATGCTGCGTCGTCGACCGATCAACCTCAATGCCCAGTCGAGCCAGGCGACCGTCTCGCTCATCGCAGGCGTGCTCGAGAGCGGAGTAGACGTGACAGAGATCTATGTGGATACGGTGGGTGATCCAAAAAGCTACTCAAGGCTGTTGAGCTCGCATTTTCCAAGACATCCGCATATCAAGTGGACGGTGACGAGCAAGGCAGATGCGATCTATCCGATTGTGGGCGCGGCGAGTATCGCGGCGAAAGTGACGAGGGATCGGTGTGTCGAGGGGTGGAAGTATGCTGAGCAGCGATGGGGGCAGCAGCCGGCGACAGCGATGATCGACGGGTCGGAGAGTGAGCCAAAGGTGCTTGGTGATACCACCAATCATGTTCCCTCATCTACGCAGCTTGAAGCAGACGTCAGCAAAAAGCGCAAGCTCGAGCTCGCCTCCGAACTCACCCTCACGAAAGACGATGTCGATGATGTATGGGCAAACATAGGCTCACTAGGAAGCGGCTACCCGGGCGACCCCAACACGGTCGCCTACCTCAAGCGCAACCTCGATCCAGTCTTTGGCTGGCCCGGTCTCGTCCGTTTCAGCTGGGCCACCGCCAAGACGATGCTCGAGGAGAAGGTCAAGCCTTCCTCTTCGTCAACTGCCTCCGTCTCTGCCACGGAGGCAACTCCACCACCGCTCGGAGGAAAGCGTCTCACACGGTCTCTCTCGCGAACATCGTCCTTTCCCTCCGACGCCGCTGCGTCCACCTCGGCAGACTCAGCGCCCACTCCAACACCGCCGCGATCAACCAGCATCTACGGCACCCTTCTCCCACAACCCCTCCAACCCGGTGGCACGGCTCCCCGCGGCTACAAGGTCAAGTGGATCGACGAGCCCGTATCCATCTCCAAGTTTTTCGGCCCCACTTCCACCAAGAAGCCCTGCGCCAACCCGACCACCACGACGTCGACGGAAGAAGGCGACGCATTCCAAGTGTCGGCACTGCAAGCGTCGATCAACGACTGGCTGAAATGCGAGCCCGCTTCGCACTCTAAAACCGCCGCTGCCGTCGACGGTGACGTTGGCCAGATCCACATTACCGTGTCTAAACTCAACAAGGATCTCGGCCTTGTTCCCTGCGATGCCACGTTCACTCTCTGAATCACAAAGGTCTTCACATCTGCGTTGTGTGCAAGTGTCTGCCATTTCGACCTAGATAAGCCCCTGCCTCTTGAGCAAGTCGTACGTCTTCTTGGTATACGTATTCCCATGCTCATCCTCGACCTCCTGCGCATCCACCCCGGCCTCGCTCGCCTCGACCCTCCCCTGCCTCCTCAGTCTCTCGGCCAACCCCAGTGCATCCGCGATCCTCGTCACATCTCTAAACTGTACCGTATTCGGTAGTCCCAACGCCTTCATCCCAAATGCATGCCTCGATTCGGTGAAATGCTTCTCAAAGTTCTTCCGTCCGTAGTAGACGTGATCGGAACAGATCTCGCACTTGAACTCGTTGCGAAGGCCGTGCAGCTTGTAGAGCCAGAAGGGGATCGGACGACCGTCCCAGCCAATGGGCAGTTTGAGCGGGTTGTAGACGCGCGAGGTGGCGTCGTCGTCGTCGTCGTCGTCGTTGTCCATGGGATCGTCAGCGTCGAGACCGGAGGTGGGGTTCAGGGAGGTCATGCGATTGAGCTCTTCTTCGGCCGCTTCGGCTTCCGCTTGGCGCTCGCGATCGGTGAGGGCAGCTTTGCGTTCGACGTTGGATCTGGTGTCGGAACGGATGGTGGAGAGGTGGGCGGCGAGGGCGAGGATGACGGCTTCTTCGCGGGCGATCGCTTTGGATCGGGCTCGGGTTTTGATCTTTTCCGCCTCGCTCTGAGCGGCGTTGTTCTTGGTTTGCGGAGGAGGAGCAGTCGAGTCGCCGCCACTCTGCTCAGACTGAGCTAGGCGGGCAGCCGCTTTGAGATGCTTGGGTGATTTGAGATGCGCATCGTAGACGGTCTGCTTCGAGTATGATCTGCGACAGGCTGCACACCAGATGCCTTCGCCTTCTCCCTGTGCTGATGGTCCCGATGCTTTGGCCTTTACATGGCCGCCACCAAACACTTCAGCGCCCTGCTCCTCCCAGCCCTGCACCCGTCCCTGCTCCCAGGCCTCGTCAAACTCGCCCATTGCTTTGGCGGAGACGTCGTCGATGTTCGCCAGTGGCTGTGTCTTTCGCAGAAAGCTGTCGAGGTACTTTCGAAGATCCAGCAGGTACGCGCGATATGCATCTGTCTTCTTGGTGTGGCTTGGAATGAGCGAAGACGGCCCGGCCAGCTTGTCAAAGTCATCCAGGTAGGCGAGATACGAGATGCGTTTGGCGCCTTTGAGGTTGAGATAGGCCTCATGATGAACGTAGAGATCCAGAAATCTGCCGGCCATCTCTTCTCCCGAGAACATGCGGTCAATAAAGTCGAGCCCTGCTGCGTCCAAGTACCCCGCCGTCGCTGCTGATGACGACGATGCAGCACCGTCAACGGGAGCGGCCGATGAGCTTGTTCCTGCTTCTAGTGCAGTAAAGTCGATGGAGAAGTTATCGGGGAGCGCCCCAGGGTATCGTTCGTGATACTCGCGAATGCGACCTAGACGATCGTAGAACTCGCCGAAAGCATCGTCGTGGCGCGTGGCGGAAAGCGCCTCGAGCTCGCGCTGGCGGTCTCCGTGCTGATCTGCGTAGAAGCGGTCGAGATACTGATATCGAGAGGTGACGCGGTCGAGCAGGTCGGATGCTTTGTGGGCTCGTTTGAGCTTGTCCTTGTGCGTGAGACCGGATGAGCTCGAAGACGAGGACAGGAGGAGGTCGACGAGTGCTTGCTGGTATCGCTCGGCTTCTTCGTGCGTTTGGCGTGCCACCTCGATGAGCGATGTATCGGCCATCTTACAAGGCGATCCGCTTCGTCCTGCTATGCTGACTACCGATGATGCGAGTGGGAAGAAGGACAAGAGGCTCAGCAGGGTCCTCTCCGAAGCATTCAATCCTTCTCGAATTCCGCAATCCGGACAGGTGAATCGGTCACGTGCCACGAATTTTTGGGCGCTTCTTCGGGCTGAGCTCCACATTCCCACCTTCCTTGCTTCCTTCCTTCTCCTCATCATCCAGCACCTCGACGCCCAGCACACCCTTCCAACGTCGACCGTTCGGCGACATCACAGCGCAACCATGTCGGGAGGTATCAATGCAGGCGACAGCAAGCTCGCCTTTGAGAGCTCCGAACACGTCAAGGTCGCCACCACCTTCGATGCCATGGGACTCAAGGAAGACCTTCTCCGCGGTATCTACGCCTACAACTTCGAGAAGCCCTCCGCGATCCAGCAACGAGCCATCCTACCCATCCTCCGTGGTCGCGATGTCATCGCGCAAGCCCAATCGGGTACCGGCAAAACGGCCACCTTCAGCATCTCGATGCTCCAATCCATCGACACCACTTTGAGAGAAACGCAAGCGCTCGTCCTCAGTCCGACCCGCGAGCTGGCGATCCAGATCCAATCGGTCGTACTCGCGCTCGGCGACTACCTCAACGTCCAATGCCACGCCTGCATCGGCGGCACCAGCGTCGGCGAGGACATCCGCAAACTCGACTACGGCCAGCACATCGTCTCTGGCACGCCCGGTCGCGTCTACGACATGATCCGACGCCGTCACCTCCGCACCAAGAACATCAAGATGCTCATCCTCGACGAATCTGACGAACTCCTCAACATGGGCTTCAAAGACCAGATCTACGACGTTTACCGCTACCTCCCGCCTTCCACACAAGTCGTGCTGCTCTCGGCGACGCTGCCGCAGGACGTGCTCGAGATGACGTCCAAGTTCATGACCGACCCCGTACGCATCCTGGTCAAGCGAGATGAACTGACGCTGGAGGGCATCAAGCAGTTCTTCGTCGCGGTCGAGAAGGAGGAGTGGAAGTTCGACACGCTCTGCGACCTCTACGATACGCTCACCATCACCCAGGCGGTCATCTTCTGCAACACGCGGCGCAAGGTGGATTGGTTGGCGGGCAAGATGAAGGAGAACAACTTTCAGGTCAGCAGCATGCATGGCGAGATGCAGCAGAAGGAGCGCGATGAGGTCATGGCCGAGTTTAGACAGGGCAGCTCGAGGGTGTTGATCACGACGGATGTGTGGGCGAGGGGGATCGACATTGCGAATATCTCGCTGGTGATTAACTATGATCTGCCGACAAATAGGGAGAACTACATCCACAGGATTGGCAGGAGCGGAAGGTTTGGGAGGAAGGGTGTCGCGATCAACTTTGTCACCGTCGAGGACGTGAGGACTTTGAGGGATATCGAGCAGTTTTACTCGACGCAGATCGACGAGATGCCGGTCAAGCTCGAGGACATGTTGTAGTCTCGTGCTTGAATCAGATTGTACTTTTAGCTTCCCCGCTTGGTGTGTCGTTTTGCGGGCTCAGCCTTGCGCGATTCGCCTGCGGTGTCACAGCAGGGGAAGAGGTACTCGCTTCAAGCGACTACGACAGACTCTACGAAGAGGAAGAGGAGGAGCTAGCCGCACCCCGATCCCTCGAGCGACTCGGCCAGGACGAGAGCCACTTCTTGCCCTTGGACGCCTTCGACCCTTTCGGCGTCTCTTCCCACTCGACCAGCCTCGCACCCCCCTCTGGACCTCTAATCACCTCTGCCAGCACATCATCTGGGTACACACTCTCACCCAATCCTCCACCCAGCGGCATCGTGTGTATATGAGCGAGAGCGACCTTCTCCTTCACCTTCCACGTCGTGTCCGGTCCTGCGACAGTAATCCGACGCGAGCCGAACGGGTCTTTCTCAAACGACCTTGGCGGGACATGATCCTGAATCACTCCTTGGGCGCGACTGGCGCGACTGCGGGGCGACCACAGAGGCGACGGGTCAAACGGCACCGTTCGAAAGTACCTCTGACGTCCATCGGGGAGTGTCACCATGCCGACGCCTCTCACCGTTCGAGACGTTGCAGTGGCAGGTTGGGCGGGGCTCACTACGTTGCCTGCATCCGCAACACGTTTGCCCTCAGGCATGTCGGTGGTGAAGAGCAGCGCATGCCCGCGTTGAGGTGGCGGGAGCGTGAGACGGCCGTCTCGATCTGCGCCTGTGATTAGGCCCTAACCACCCACCAACAAAGAGTTCAGTGTCAGCGTGGTAAGAAAAAGAACGTGGTAGAAGAGGAAGGGTGTGAGTCTTGCTCAAAGATTTTGCGGTACGGTCCCGATGTGCGGCCTCTACTCAGCTGGGATGTGTGGGAAACGTGCTGCTCGAGCCGCGTCCACGTCGGTCGCCGCCATCCTCCCCAGCGTCGTCCAGAAGTTTGCAGCTTCTTCACCGTTCTGCGGGCTCATAGGTCGTGCCGAAGTGGTGCCCATCCACGCCATGTATACAAGGCTGAAGAGCAGGACAAAGATCGGTCGAGAGGTCGAGTGCATAGCTGCCAAGATATACCGAGGTGTAAGCAAGTGTTGATGCTGGACGAATCGCTCGCCGAGAGCGAAGACAGGCGTGTTTTATGCCTTCTCGACAGCCCAGCCTCTCAACACTCCGGGTCACGTCCTAGTCGTTGGGTGGGAAGAGACACTCGGTAGGGGATGACGTGCTCAACGTCAACGACAAATGCCGTCACCCCCACTGTGAAAGAAGTCGGCCCACGGTTGGAACGTGGTCCCGCCCCAATAGCCGCGATGAAAGCTCGTCGCCACTGACGTAGCCCTTCAACGTGCGTGACTTGCCCACTGGATCTGGTGATGTCAGCCCGAGCCGCGTGTGGTGGCGACGGGAGCATCGAAGCCACCTCGTGAGCACCACCGTGGGAATAAAGTGGGCTCGGCCAGCTGTCCCCGTCAGTGACCTCCCAGTCGCGCACACGACATCCACGGCATACGAGACAGCTTTGTAGGCCCGACGAATCATTCTTCACAGCGACAGTCGTACGAAACCCAGATATCAACACGGCGCAAAGACGGTGGGCAGGTGTATTGAGCCGATGGCCTGACCTGACGCCGTCTCGAGTCGTAGCGCTGCGCCGAGGCTATGCATACTTCATCTCCGATCTCCCTCCGAGATCAGTGGGTCGACAGGGTTTTGGGGTTGCGTTTGAACAAAGCATTGCTTCAAATGTTGAGGGTGAAAAGCAAGGCACGGATCCTCGCGGATGTGAAAGCGTGGGATGAGCTTCTCTGTATAAGCCAAGGTCCCTGTCGTAAACTGCTGTAGTCGACATCTTCTCGGACCTCATTCAAACTACGTGGGTCGTCGAAAGGGCGTCAAATGAAGCCACTTCTCATCATGAACCTTCAGGTCACAGGCGACCTACCAGAGAGGCTCAACGTAGTGCCGGCTCACAGCTATGTCGTCTACTGCGACACTGTGTTCTCGGAGGTGACCCTGCTTTGATGTGATGCTCAGTCAGCTCACTCCGTGAAAGCATATAAGGAGAGTCGTCTTTTCCTCATCCACTCGTTCCGCCCTCACACAAACACTAACATCCTCAGCCTAGTATGACGCTCTTCGACTTCAAGACCACTTCGTCTCTCCTTGTCCTGGCTCTGACAGCCGCCAAGATGGTCCAGGCCGGCAGCCCACTTCTCAGTCCCAACAACGCCCTCTATCGCGAGCACTGCGAGAAGGAAGCGGGAGACTCGGGCTCCGACCCTCGCTGGCCCTGCTTCACCTTCTGGGAGGGTGACCTCAAGTCGGCCGGCATCGAGCTACTCAGCTACCCCAACGCTGAACTCAACAGCATGTTCGCGGTCAAGGACGACGCTCAGAAGGGTACGTTTTCCTTTTGCCTCCTATACTCTCTCCCCTGGCGCATGGGCGCAACTGATCTTGATTATGGCTTTTGATCGTAAACAACAGACTTCACCATCACGGCTGCTACGATCCCGTTCCGTCTCAAGTGGCACGACAAGTTGGTCTTGACCTACTCGGCCTACGCAGATGGCTGCTTTGACATCCAGCTTGAAAGTGGCAGAACGTACGGCGGACAGCTCTGGGTCTCGGATGACACGGGCAAGGATAGGGATCTGGACACATGGAACTGGACCCGCACCTCGAAGCGCTTCTGCACCAAGTGGCTCCACATCTACGTGAAGAAGGCGAGGATCTAGTCGACGCCGCCGATTCGTGGTCGCCTTCCGTGCAGCCCCAGCTGGCCTAGTTTGCGAGTCCCGATTTCAATTGCACCATGTTTCTTCTTCATGCCTGATGCCAGGGCGGCGAATGTCGTGATGGGTCCGTGAGCGAGAGATGGTCCATGAACCTTACGCTTCAGCTAGCGACCGACACAGTCCGACCGTTCTTGATCGCATGGAAAGGTGCAAAGCGTCGACAGACCGACGAGGTACGTGTGGCGATTGGCGACCATAGCCGACATCTCGTTGCCATAAAGCCATTGCCGGTGTTGCTGTTCGCTCCATCCACGTCGCGCGACCCACTTGCCCGTACTCATCGATACCACCTTAGAGCGAGCAGAGTCGCCAACTTCAAGCGGAGCCAGCACGTCGTCTTCAACACACCACAATAATAAACACTGATGACTGCTTCGAATCTTCGTAAAGCCAATGGATAACTGTAAGCATGTGATGATGTTGATACTGTACTGCACGAAACTGGCTAATGAATGTATTCGAGAATGATAAGATTGGACTCGCGTGTTACACAGCGCGCACGGGAACTTGAAACCTGGCGCCTTCCGAGGCAGCGGTGATCGTCTGGGTGGTCCTCGGTCGACTGCTCGGCCTTGGCGGGACGGGAAGTGCTTGCACCTTCTCCCCCTTTGCTCCACCGATACCGACGTCAAATGGTCCGAACAAAGCCGCAGCCCACCCTTCAACTCGAGGCTGGTGCTGCTGACTGAAGGCCCTCATCTGCTGCTCCCGCGTCGGATACTGTGACTGCCCCCACGCATCGGCCGTGAAAGGTCTTCGACATCCATCATCGTTCGTCTTGCTGCGCTGCCTTCTCTCCCGCCTCTCTTCGTCTGCGAACGAGTCCGGTGTCAGGATGGCGCCCGCGAACGACTTCTGGTGTCGTAAGGCTGGTGCAGAGTCAAGAGTCGCGGCAGTGCGGGCGAGGTATTCGAGCTTGATCGTTTCAGATGCTGTAGGCGGTCTACTTGAGCCGCCGGTTGCTGCCTCTGAGCGAGGCTGATTCGATAGAAGACACCTGCCTGGACTCGAGTTCTGCTTGGCGGTACGTCGAAGACTTCGGTCGGTAGAGCTGGTTGACGAATGCATCGACGTCCCTCGCGGGCTGTCCCTAGAAGCTGGATTGGCATCATCCGAGATGACGTTGGCCTGCAACAGTGCCGGATCGATGCGATTCTTCCTCGCGAGACCAGCCGGCAGACTGATCGGGACCAGCTTCCGCCCATTGATGATGATCGGTTTGGCCATCTGTACGCTTCCTGAGCTTTTCGACGATGCGCCGATCGAGACCATTGAGGCTTTCTGCTGCAGCTTCTTGCAGGCGCTGTTGTCAGCTTGGACAGGACCAATCTCGGTAGAAGCAGCGGAAAGATGAGGCTGTCGCTGGGATCTTCCAAAGTGGGCCGAGATCGGAGAGGCCTGGAGTTGCTTCCTTTCGGTGGCGCTTTCTGCACGGGCAGCAGGCTTTCCAGGCGTTCTCGGCATTGAACAGAAGCTGGATTCGGCCGAAGTGGCACTGTGTGCCGACATGGCCGTGCGGCTGGCCTGGCGTGACGGAATGTGATAAGTCACACCACTAGCATCAGCGGTCAGGCCAGTATATCGACCCGCTGGCGAACTTGGCTGCCGTCGCTGTAGTGCTGCGCTTGTGGGAAGCGGCTTGCCGGAATGATGAGACGACGCTGGGGAAACAAGAGCCGGAGCGAATCGGATCGGTTCGACCGAGTCGGCCGCCTTCGATGCCAAGGAGGACACCATCTGCTTCTTGACAAGGTTGACCAGTCTCGACTTCTTGGCCCGCTCCGGGTTCAGCAGAGTCGCTGAGCACGAAAACCTGAGCGGCACCAATCGGCGTCTCTCTGGATGGCTGTTGTCGCCTTCGACACGGTAAGCAAGCTTCCAGGCCAGCCTACCTTTGCGTTCGTAGCCCGACACATGATGAGAGCCAATGCTGAGTGAGAGGGCTGCCTGTCGAGTCAGGAGGTCAGCCCTTGTATCTTGACCAACGGTAAGATGCTTGAGTAGCGCGGACCCTTCCGATTTGCGCGTCAGGTCGAACGTGCACACATCGATGTGCATTTGATCCGAAGGTCCGAACTCGATGGTGCCCGACTGCTCGGCTTCTTGGTCTTTGTCACCCCTCGACTTGGGTCGCTTGGGTGTGACAACACGCGTGGCGCCATCCTCTCCCACGAGCTGTTCCGGCCTTCCGAAGGGATCGTACGCCAAATAGACCATGGTCATCTGGCAAGCGCGGCCGTGGTCACCTTCGAGATGCAGCGTCAAGCCCGAGTGAAGGTACGACGCCCAACCCCCCACTGCGGTCTTGCCGACGACGCCATTGCCCCGGCTCTTGGGTCGAGGGAAACTTGTCGTCGTGCGTGGGGTCACAGGAAGCGAGCTGTTGGTGGTGGCAGGAGAGCTAGCTGAGCAGATGGACGAATCTGGGGTGGGCTGAACAGGATAGAGGGGCGAGGGAAGATCTGAGCTGGTTGCCGAGACCTGACGTGGATGACGGCCCGATGGATCCGGGATTGCCCTGGTCGTCGATAAGCTCGAAAGCACAAGCGGTCGCAGAGGAAAGGTGGTGGCATCGGATACGTCCCGGTAAGCAACGACGGTGGCAGCCTGCATGTTGGAGCTCTGGTCTCGGTCCGATTCGCCCAGCGTGCGCGAACGGAACCGACGGGCAAAGAAGGGGATACGACCATCCACTTGTGCTGTAGAAGGGCGGCGGTCGGCGACTTGATCGGCAGCCTGCACTGGAACCGGCATTGCTGCATGCTTGAGGTGCATGCCTTTCTCAGAAGGGAATAGGGCTTCCTGCTCAAGACGCAGCTTGGGTGTCGAAGCGACACGTCCGCGCAACGGTCCTGGCGTTGTCCCATCGTTGCCCGACTTCAGTGCCTCGCTAGCCCTGGCGGCCCGCGCTTGAAGAGATGGTGCAGGCGCCAGGGAGGATGATTGCACTTGATATCGTGCCGGCCTTGGCGCCGAGGATGTTGGCAGCGTCGGCTGCAGAAGTGGACGTGTCAGCGTCAACGGGGATGGTTGCGATCCCCTGCTGTAGACGTCTGCAGTGCTTGGGCGGCGGTGGTAATCTCGTTGTGGATTGAGACGGGTAGCGGTGAGCGTCGAGTCGAAGCTTGGAAGAGACGGGAGCGAAGGAATAGTGAGTGCGTCGCCTTTGTCAGGCGAGAGAATGTGAAGGTACTTGGAAGTTGCCGTGCTCGACTCGAGGGGCAGACCCCGTGTTGCGTTGGCACCGAACGGCTCGAGGATCACCGTCGGCGGTCCAGTCGTGCCGAGTCGTGGTCCTGAATCCTCTGTGCTGATTGCTGAGCTCGAATCAGAAGAGCTTGCCTGGGTGGTCGAGGAGTGAGAGCGGGAGCATGACGGCACTGAGCCGTCGTGCGAAAGATCACTGACCATCAGAGAAGGGCGCTGAACTCGTTGCCCTTCGTCGAAATCCTGGTGAGTGGCATACGATGGGCTCTGCGGCGCCTTGGAATCGGAAAGAAGCTGCACCGAGTAATCTTTGTCGAAGAAGCGGTAAGCGCGGCGGTACAGCTGCGAGGGTGACTGTGCAGTGCTCTGCGGTTGACGCTGTGAGAATGAGTCCGCATCTTGCGTCGACGAGACGCGCGACATGTCGTTTGCGGGCATGCTGGACAGACCTGAAGACTTACGAGGCGACGAGAAGCCAACACCGAAGGTGTCTTGAGAAGACGAATGCGGGATGTGTGGCTCGTCAACGGTATCGTCGGAGAAGCGAGAAGAGAGCACTCTATGTTGAGCCCCTAGCGATGGAGGTTGATACGGATGGCGGGAGAGAGGCGAAGAAGAGGTCACTGCCCTGTCCTCGTCAATGGTGGCAATGCCAAACGAAGGGGCACGACTGGGTGAGCTGCCACTGCTCGAAGCCGAAGCCGAGGCGCGAGGAGGAGTGAGACGACTACGGTCAGCCCTGCGTGAATATTCGTCCGGGATCTCGACGCTGAGCCTTCCAAAGTCGATGGACATGCGACTGGACCTTGTCGAGAGGCGGGATGAGGAGGCTGTCAGCGATGAGCCGCGCGATGGAAAAAGATCGAGATCATCGAAGGAGGGCCTTGCACGGGGATCAAGGCACAGTGGAATGTCTGCGGAGCTCCACAGCGTCGAAATGCTGCCGGCTCTGGAACCTGCGCGGGACATGCCAGCGTCTACAGCGTGGCTCTCTGCGATCGAAGCTCTTGACATGGCGATGATGGTGGTGATCTCGGGTAGTCGCTTCAGTGGTGATGTTTCTTATGATGCTGAAGCTGTGAGCATCCGACGGCTGATACGACCGATGGGAGTCAGAGACCTGAGCATTCGATTTGCAAGCACGATGGACCGAAATGGGCTTGTCTAGAGCCGGAGTGTCAGCATGCCGAGAGCGGTGGGGCCAGGGTGGGAAGGTTGAACAGCAAGTTCGGCGACGCCCGCCTGCTCAGGCCGTAGTGCGAGTTGAGCTAGTGTGCCTGTGGGTCCGGGCGCAGCAGCTGCAGACTGGTATGCTTTCAGGCACAGCTGGTGGGTAGAGCAGATATGAAGCGATCGTTGACGGAAGCGTCGCAAAGCCGAACGTGACGTCGGATGTGCCAAGCCGGTGAGCAGATCCGAGGCGGTTAGCAGAAGTGACAAGCAAGTGGGTGGTGACTGTTGGGCTTGCACGATATCGTAGCAGATTGGACGAAATGATAGTTGGTGGTGATGGTGGGTATGAAAGATTGTATGCGCAGAGGTAAAAGATGTCTAGCTTGATAGGGGTTTGAGAAGAGCAGGAGGGGCAACGAAACCTGTCGTGTACGAGCTGCTAGCTCAAAGCTGAGGCCAACGATGCTGGTCGGTTGAATGATGGGAAGACTGGCAGGCCAACTGTGTGGGTGGTGGCGACGGTGGGGCCCGAGCACGAGGCTGTGGCCAAAGACTGGCAAGGCAACGACAGCGAAGAAGATGTAGGAATGCAGGGCGGTAGAGAGGGCTGAGAAGCAGGCGGCAGCAAGGAGCATTCAACTAGTCAGATCAGGTACGCAAGGAACGACGGACGAAGGGGGAAGGCGACGACGAGGAATGGTGCCTGTCCCGCTGAATGCGAGGCTATTAAAGGTGGCGGTGACCGAATGGCGTTTGAGGAATGTGGCTCTGTCGAAACGCATCGAAGCCTCGCCATTGCGACGGAACACACGCATAGAGGCGTGGCGTCTCTTTTGGTATCGATTGACGAGCATTCTGACAGGTTCGGCCAGACTGACTGCGCCATTGTGCTGAACAATGATCAGCGTCTGTGGGTCTTTGCAGCAATCACAGGCCATCACACGTCAGGGAAGAAAAAAAGTGGGATGCATCGAGCAGCAAGGCGTCCATCACTAGTCTGGGATCGATGCGAGAGACAAGGTTTGAGCAGTCGAGCGATGAGAGCATCTTGTCAGGAGAGATTGAGCAAGAGCATCAAGGGGTTCAGTCGGAGCAGCCGTCATGCAGCTCCTGACACCTTTGGATCACACTCAAAGCAAGGAGGACTCTCACTGGTGAATCGGAAGAGGCCGACAAAAAAAAGCCAACTCCGCACGTCAAAGGGTCAAAGTTCGGCTAGGATCCGATTCGATTCGATGATCGCTGTCGCACGCGCTCGAGTGAACTTCGCTGTTGCCTTGCTTTTTGCTCTCGAGCTGGTCATTGTCGGCATCCGCACGATGAGCTACAGAACAAGCTCGCAGACAACGCCAAGATTCAACGGCTACAGTCATCATGCCCTCGATACATTTGCTGGATCGGCAGGGCCGGGCTTGTCCCAGAGGTGTCGGAAAGCAGCCGCACATCCTTTTCCTCTTTGAAGCGGAAGGCTTCTCGACGCTGGTCATGAGCAAGATCAGTCAAAGTTTCTCCTTCTTGGAGTGACGAACGAGCAGGCAAGGAGGATCAGACACCTAAAGAAGGGAGAGACGTGCATCACGAGCTGCAAGGGACGCGCTCTCAGGAATTGCACGAGCAGCTCCTTTATTCATGCGCGACAGAATTTTGGCTCGGCAGCTTGTCGATGCCATCTCAAATCCAAAGAGCAGCGTGCCTTTGACGCAAGCAACCCGCTTCCGGACGTCGATCTAGCTAGAACCTCTCTACCTGACGTACTCATCATGGACGGATCCCTTGACGTTCTCAAGCTAGTATCACTCATCACCGTGTCGTGCTCCCACGGTATCGGGAGCATAGCCCGATGATCGGACCATCCGAGCCCGACTGCCTCTGATCTTGTCGGAAGCCAAGCGAGGGCGTGATTCCGCGGACCCAGAACCCCTCGCTCTTTCCTTCCCACATCGATGTATCCTTCTACCGTCGGTGAGGCCGGCTGTGACTGCAATTCGAGTTTTGGACACCAACTCGACACGGGGTCCTGCAGCTCACTTTTGCATGAAGAAGCGTCGCAATGCGAGTCTCGCCCTGAAACCCAGACGTGGCGACCTTGAAGGTCCTCAGTCGGGCTCACTGCCATTACTCCACTCGTCGTACGTCTTTTCTCCGGGAGAATGCTTTCAAGAATGCATTGTGCTGATGATGCTGAAGGAGCTATCGACAAAAGACTGCTCCTAGTCGAATTGACCTTGTGACAGTATCGCAGGTATGGATGACGTATGGCGAAGGGTGCAGTCGTTTACTCGGAGTCCTGAAGGTACTGTGGGCGAGGGAATCAAATCATCAAACAAGACAGAAAGACGGGGATGTCAGAAGGCGTTCGTCTCGAAACGTGCATCAAAACGTGCATGGAAGCGGGGATGATGACGATCTTACCTTTCCTCGGATATCCTTCCACTGCTTCTGTTGGATTTTCGAGGTCGGCGTTGCGCAGATCGCAGCAGTGCAAGAAAGCGTGTGGTCAGCGAACGGGATCATTTGATGCAGAGACAAGTCGGGAAGCCCCCTCTACCGGGCAGCACTAGACGGCATTGAGTTGGCGCAGGCTGGTGGACAAGGCTACATGGGCAGCTTTTCGTATCGGATTGGCGCAATGTCGGAGTGCTCGAGCTGCGAGCGCCGATTGGAAGACCGTCATCTCTTGCGCAACCCATGCTAGTACGGGTCGGATCCTGTCACGGGTTGACGATGGATTACGACGCTAGACCCGAGTGAAGGGAGACTGCAAGTTGCTGTTGTCCATCGTGGATGCCCTGCTTGGCGAAGCGCCCAAGACCGTACCCGTCGAGATGCTCGTGCTGCCCGACTGGAGGAGTCTCGTCGTCATGAGTTGAAACTTACGCCCTGGTTATGCGCGTCCCACCATTTCGAGGTGGCAAGGTCGAAGCCGATACCGAAAGCAAAGGCACCGAAGAAGATGGATCCGACGCTGCGATATCAAGCAGAGATGCGGAAGAGGAGCGAAGATTGAAGCAATAGAACGAGTCAGTACAAGAGTTCGCATATCTACTCGAAGAACCCGAAGCTGGCGAGATCGGTGACGGACGGTCTGCAATCGATGAGCACAAATGGTCGTGGTGCGTGCACAGCATCCGGCTGACCTGCGAGTGCCAGCGGAAGAATAGGATGCAGAGGCCGTCGACCGATGGGCGTGGGGTTTGGGCGAGATGGTCGACACTCACTAAACCGAGTTACGCTTGAAGACGGTGTTGTAGACGGACTTGGCCAACGACATTGTTGCAGTGTATGGGCGACGAGGGTTACGATGCGCGATGGTGGTGGTGACGAGCAACAGTTGATGGTGACGAGAACGGCGAATTGGTCAATTTGAGTTCTTCCAAGCACAGAGCAGCGTCACAGCTCTGGAGAGGTGATTTCAAATCCGAGCCGTTTGCTTTCCCTCGCACAGCCGCCCGGTAGAGAAAACGGTCGGGTTCAGGCGGATGCGCTTCAACTCGGAACCGCTCAAAAAAGGAAAAGGCTCTTCAACATCAACAAAGATCTGACAATAAGAAATCTTCGAGCTCACTCGTGCGACTCGACAACCGTTGCTTTCATGCAGGGTGCAGACGCAAAAGGGCCTCGACGGAAAATGGCCCCTGAGTCTCGGCTCTGTCTTTCCCCTTGACAGGAAAGAGGGGCTGCGTGCATGTGGCCTGTCGTCGCCGCATACAGCAAGCAAGCAAGCACGCACGCACGCACGCTTCCAGACAAACAAAGCGCGTCGATGCAAGCCACGCGGCTCCAAAACGACAGACAGACCAACACTCGGCTCGCCAAAACCAAAATCAGGTTCGAAGTGAAGCTGCTTGCAGAGGCCGAAGTATCCTCCCTTCTCCGCCGCCAGCGCTCGACGCGGACGTGTTGATGACGGCGACGTTGGCGTGACGGTGTTCGGCCCTGCATTGCTTCTTGAGATTCTTCGCGTTCGTGTCTCACTGGATACGAATGGCAAGGCACACGATGGAAGGTTGACCGGTGATTGTTTGGTCGGAGTTGGCAATCACCTTGGCGACGAGGGCAGAATGCGTTCGCTATCAGGCCGCTTCCAGCATCATACACATTCTTGTCGGTGAGCATGGGCTGCGCTTGGACTCGTCTGTGACTGCACAGGAGCCTATGATCACGCCAGACGTCGGATGAAGCGACGCCGCAGAAAGCTTGACAACGCAGCATGACTGATGGGCGTGTGACCCCTGAGAAGGGGGAGCAGGAGACATGCCGAAGCAAGATGGCTCTCCAACGGTGGGATTTCCGATTGCTCTGCTCTGTTGGATGCGCTGATTCCGCTTCGGTCTTTCTCCTGCGATTGTGCTTCGGCCCCTGGTTGATGCGTGCATGCATTGCAAAATTGTCTGACTTGGCTCGCTATCTCACTCGACCCTTCCCCGCCATCACCTTTGCCTACACTCACCTCCATCATCCGGTCTGCTAGCGATCCTTCGCCATCACCAACGTATCCTATCCTGGCGATATAGCATTTCTTACTCGTCTCATCACACCTGCCAGTCTCGCTCCCGCGCGGTCGCAAGACTGCGAGCAACCACGTATCCGCCGACGAGCACACCTGCACACCCACCGTCATCCATCCTTCAAGATGAAGAAAATGCAGCGCTTGATCGGCGTCGGCGACTCCAAGCCAGCCTTGGCGCCCCAGAGCACCAGTCCCAGCAACTCGTATTTCACCGCCGCCAACCCATCCAGTCCGTACGCTGCCGTCCCCTCGACACCTGGAGCCGCTGCGCTGGCCTACGATGCTGCCGCCAACCTGCTCTTCCCACCCTCGCAGATGGCGCAGCTTCAGCAACCATCCCAGCGATCCCAGCCCAACTCCAGACAGGTCTCGCCTCAAACGTCACAGACGCCCCTGCATACAGGCCTGGTCTCGCCTCATCCCTTCAGCCCATCGCCGCAACAGCAATACTTCGACCTGCCCACAAGAGCAGTCTCGCCCGGTACGGCTACGACCCCACGTCCCGTCTCGCCGCTGGCACGGCCTGTGTTGAACCACTCTGCGTCTACGGCGGCACTCAATACCGTCTCGTCTGCACCCGCTGGTCACCTCGTTGAGCGCACCGATCTGCATAAATCACTCAAAGCACTCGAGACCCTCCTCGTCAATCTGGACGAGTACCGCGACCTCGCCGCTCGCATGGCCAAAGTCGAGAAGAAGCTCGCAAAGAGCGCCTCCGAGCTCGAACGCACCAAAGTCGTCCTCCCCACCCCATCGCAGACGCTTCAGGTCGCCTCCACCATGTTCGAAGGCCTCTCCGAGGTCTCCAGCCGGCACGCAAAGCACGTACAGAAGGAGTACGAAGCCGTCAATGATGCTTGCGCCAAGTACTTCAAAAAGGTCGCCAAGGAGGAACGCGCACACGACGAGCTCGTTTCAGCGATCGATGCCAAGATCAAAAAGGCTAATGCAGCCCAAGACAAGAACGCAAAGAAGTCGCCAGGCAGCAAGGCGCTCGAGTCGCACGAGAAGTACATCGCCACCGTCCAGGCGCTCACCAGCGAGATTGCGCGCGCTAGGCACGCCCACGCCCTCTCGATGGCAGCCAAAAGCCACGTCTCGTCTTTGCTTGTCGCCAGTACCGTCGCCGGTCTCGCCGATGTCGAATTCAAGCATCGATGCGAGTCGGTACGCCGTGTCGGACCTCACGTTGGCCGACTCAACGAGCTTCTCTGCTTCACTTCGTCCGAATTCATGCCCGCGCTCCAGGCTTCCGAGCTGGAAGAAGCACAGCAGGGTCAGGCCAACTATCTTGCCGGACTGGCAGCTCAGGTTGAGGCGCACGTAGCCGCTCAGGCGCAGATCAACGCCAAGATCAACGAGGATACGCAGACCATCCTTCGAGCTCAGGAAATGGGCTGGCGTCCTCCCTCGCCCTTGACTCTGCAAACCGCCAACCACGCCAACCTTGGTCGCAGCAGCAGCAACAAGAGCAAGTCCGATGATGCTGCCAGTACGACTGCGACTGCCAATGCGACTGCCGCTGAACGTCCGCCGGTGCAGCGATCCGCGCCAAGCAGCCACTTTGTCGGCAATGCAAGTCCGAACGCGATCGGAACAGGAGCTGCCGCGCCTCGAACCACATCCTTGCTTCAGCAGCCTGAGCGTGACGGCACACGGCCGCGCTCCAACTCTTCGACCAAAGCAGCGCCTGTCCCGAATGCTTCGCCGTCAGGCACATCGAACCTTCAGCTACGCACTGTCAACGGCGGTGCGAGCCTCGACCGAGCACCTACCGGCTCCACCATCAAGTCGATGGCGGCCCAGCCACAAATTTGGGAGGATGCCACCGCTCCGACTAGTGCGTCCAACAACAGTGGCTCTCGCTATGCACAGCCTCAATGGCACGACCGTGACCAGACCGGATCTTCCGCACAGGAAGGCAGCATCATCGATAGGCTCGCAATCCCGCGCGAAGACTCGGACGCGGTCCCGCCAAGCTTGAGTGCCAGCAATAGCGCCCAAGGCTCGGACGACGGCAACCGGATGCCACGAACACCGGACGACACACAGCACATGGCCTCGCTGCAAGCTGGCCGCAACTTCTACCAGCAAGCGCAGCAGAAGACGGGCAGATCGAACGAAACTCTCGACTACCGCAAAGATGAGCCCCTGAATGGCACGGCGGAGAACTATCGTGCTACCGCCGCGACCTCAGCCAACATGCGACCAGCCCAGCGTGCGCTCGAGCAGTACCGGGAGCAGAGCGCCAGGACCGACCTTTCGCCGAAGACCCTTCAGTTCGACCGCGGTCATATTGATGCCGGCAATGGTTCGTCCGAGCTCGGCAGCACCGACAGCAGGTACAGCGCCGAAGACCGAGCCAATGCCCGCAAGATCAGCCTGTGGGAGCGCGAACGCGAGCGAATGAGGCAACTCGAGAGAGAAGAAGAGCTGGCTGCTGCACGAAATCGCTCATCCACAAACAATCAATACAGCATTCAGCGACGCCCCTCCTCGGCGATCTACTCGAGCCAGGCAACTTCGTCGACGTTCAACAACGACGGTGGCTGGTCTCGCTCGAGAATCAGCGATTCAGGTATCCCTGATAAAGGTGCAGGTACGCAGTTGGGCATGGGTCATCCTCGCCCGTCCGGTACAGACTCCAGCGATCTCGACAGGTACGCTCCGGCCGTAGGTTCCACGCGCCTGTCTGCAGTCGGCGTCACTCGATCGCTGAGCACCGACACCACCGCCTCGGAACGCAGCTTTGTAGCCAGGATGAAGGAGCGCTACCAAGCCGAGAAGGACCTTGAGCGTGAACAGCGCGAGCGCGTCATGCGCGAAAAGCCCCGCGCTGTTCGCAGGATCACGATGGATCCCACCATGTCTCTTCCGTCTCTCGGCGGCGCACGCGGCCGCGTTCCAGAGATGGCATCGCGGTATGATGCTCCGACGTACGCGCAAGAGGTGAGCTCGAGTCGTCGGTATCACGACAGTCTTCCAGCTAATGCACGCTCCGGTGAAGGTGGTGCCCGGAGCAATGGCGCTGCGTCGAAAGGTGTGGACGAGTTCGGCGGTATCGTTCGAGACAGGCGTGGAGCAGAGCCGCCTCATTCGGACGTGTGTGGGTGCCATCAGTGCTCGGGCCGTCATTATGGAAGCGGCACAACCAAGGTGGACCATGCGATCGAACCGCGAACGTCGTCTCGCGACGCCTACTCGCAGCAACAAGCTTATGGTCAGCGCCCGCAGCAGCAGCAAAAGCAGCAGCAACTTCAGACTTCCGCTGGTCGAGACCGAGACGGAGGCATGCCTCGTCGCAGTCACGAAGATACTGGAGCAAGCGCCGACGTCAATTCTAGGAAGGTCATGTTTGCGCACGAGACACAGACGATTCGTTAAAGGTCAGGGATGGCAATTCAGCTGATTTCGGGAAAACATGTCGCACGTACGAATCAATCTATTCGTAATATCTGTGCTCTTTGTGCAACGCCGGGGACCTCTTCTTCTTCCAGGCCGCGCTGCGTCTAGTGAGTCCGTGCAACTGTGTGTGCTGCTGTCGCGGCGTACAACGAGATGTGCGAGCGAGCACCTCGCTTAGCTGGTTCTCCTGAAGACCTGCACCGAGTGTGGAGCGAAGCGCGAGGTCGCCGGTTGGACTGAGGCAGAGAACGCCGGTTTGCGGGTCCTTGTGCGGGGTAGACTTGTCCATTTGGGCGGCGGCGGCGGCGGCAAGCGGCAGCGGCGATTTCGACGCTTCCCCACTTTGATGCAACTCCTGCCCTTCGAGAAGCAATGACGCCACACGCATACGGGGCCGCTGGTGGAGTTCGTCGGTCATCTCGCCTGTCGCGGATCTCTCGTCCGTCCATTCTGTCGGCGATTTCTACGGCGGAGTTGAGGTGTCAAGACGGCGTCTTTCTCTGCTGTCCCCGTTTGTCGCTCGCAGTCTGGAGTCCTTATTCCTTGAAACATTTCGTGCAACTTTCCTCACTGCAATGCTCAGACGGTCCTCACCCGGCTCAGGAGTGACGACTCCATGAGAGCGTCTACCTCAAGCAAGCTCCTCTCGGAGATCATCCAAAAAAAAAACGACGAAGGCCTGTGTGAGGAACCAACTTAACCGAGATCGGCTCGCAGAAGTTGGCCGACCTCCCCGCCCCGTATGCACTGTCGAACCTTGTCCATTCGCTTCACTTCAAGCCTTGTCGTTGCACAGCAATTCGAAGGATCTAAATCGGTGAGATCATGTGTTTGCGGTACGCTACGGTCCGCCGCCCACGCGTTCTTCTAGTACGGTCGCCGGTCGCACGGCTCTTCTCCTAGCAGCGTCGAGATCGGTAGGCGCTGGGACGGGGAAGTGCATGTAACGAGCTCGGACGGTTCAGATGAAGGGTCCTAGTTGGACTTGTCGGCGGCCACGACCTTCCAGCGTCACAGCGGCTCCTCGTTTGCGGCGCCCCACACTGGCTCTCCGCATGACGGCATCTGACTAGCGCCACGGACCCCTTTCGCACGTCCTAACATTCAATCAGGCGCTTCCAGAGGTCGCCGGTCTTCGCCCAGAGGATGTCTCGCTCTCCACGAGGCGTACGAGGCCTTCCGAGAGTAGGGCGCTATGGTCGAGCTGTCCGAAGCGTTTGAGCAAGACGGTATATAAGTACTTTGCAGCTCTCGCAATGACTCTCCCGGTCCCTGAGCGGCATCTTCACCACATCGAAGAGTACGCCAAACCAATTCAGCCGCACTCACGTCAAAATGGCAGGCCTTCTCCTCGGTCCTCCTAATACAATGCGATCGTTATTCGTGTGGATCACGCTGCTCCTCGGCTTGATAGCTACAGTAGCTCAAGCCGACAGCAACATCGCCAGCACCAGCAACGGCGTCTGTCTCTCCACCAAGCCTTCGAGCTCCGACACTTCCTGCGATGGCTACCTGATCGCCAAGGCAGGCGAGACGACCGAGATCCTCACCTCGCGCGACGATGCCCCGGTCGTCCACCATGCAGCGTCAAGCTTCGCTGCCGACCTGATGCAGATGGTGGCCTCGTCCAACGTCGTTGTTCGGAACGTCACAGCTGCTTCGATGAAGATGCAGCAGCAAGGGCAGAAGAAGGAGAGGACCATCATCGTTGGTAGTGTGTACGGGTCGAGTGTCTTGCAAGAGCTCGTTTCGATGGATCAAGGCGTGGCGAAGGAGGCGGACAGGGTGAAGGGGCAGTGGGAGTCGTGGTCTTCTACGATGCTCGACTCTGGATCTGGACTTGTGCTGATGGGTTCGGACAAGAGGGGTGCGGCGTACGCACTGTACACGCTGAGCGAGGAGATGGGCATCAGCCCGTGGAAGTGGTTCGCAGACGTCAAACCAACGCAGTCGCACTCTGCCATCTACTACTCGCCCTCGTCCTCGTCGACATCATTTGGTTCGAATGCGTGCTCGCATGGTCCCCCGCTGGTCAAGTACCGCGGCATCTTTCTCAACGACGAAGCGCCTGCTCTGACCAACTGGGCGCGAGCACACTTCGACGGACCTTTCCCACCCAAGTCAGCTCCACAATCTTTCAACGACGCCGTGTATACCCACGTCTTCGAGCTGCTGCTTCGCCTCAAAGCCAACCTCATCTGGCCTGCTATGTGAGCCGACTCGTTCGCCGTCGCTGGACTTCCAGACCTGCCCAACCAGGGTACTAACGGCACAGGCGCTGCCGGTCCGAACCAGATGCTCGCCGACAGAATGGGCATCGTCTACGGCACGTCGCACCAAGAGCCGATGGCCCGCAACACGCCCGAATGGAACACCTGGTACCAAGGACCGTGGGACTACACCACCAACCAAGAGAACATCACCACCTACTGGAAGTACGGCGTCGAACGCGCACAGGGTCTCGAAACCATGTTCACCATGAGCATGCGTGGTAACGGCGACAAGGCGCTCGACGGTGCTAATATTCAGCTTCTCGAAGAGATCATGGCGAAGCAGAAGAGTCTGCTGCCACACGAGGACCAGGCTAACTCGAGCAAGGTGACGGTGCCCATGATAATGTGCCTGTACACCGAGGTGCAGGGGTACTACAACGAAGGACTGCAGATTCCAGACGATATCACGCTGCTGTGGACCGACGACAACTTTGGTTTCATTCGAAGGATCCCCACAGAGGAAGAGAAGAAGAATCGCGCGGGCGGCGCTGGTCTCTACTACCATGCAGAGTGAGTCTGCTCCCAACTCTCTCGTTTTCGCAGTGATGACAGCATACTGATCTTGCCCATCTCCTCCTTTTTCGGTGTCAATCGCGACAGCTACGTCGGATCACCTCGCTCGTACAAATGGCTCAACACGGTCAATCTCGTCAACGCATGGGAGCAGCTCAACGTGGCCTTCCTCAACGAGCAGACCGAAATGTTCATACTCAACGTCGGAGATCTCAAACCCGTCGAAGTTCCCATCCACTTCATGCTCGACATGGTCTACGACAACAGCGCCTTCCTCCACTCGTCCGACGTCACCACCTGGCTCGACACGTGGGCGGCCAAAAGCTTCGGCGTCGGACCTCATCTCAAGATCGCAGAGGTTGTGCGCGGCTACTCGTGGCTCAACTCGCGCATCAAGCCCGAGCTGGTCAATGCGACCACGTGGAGCGTCGTACAGCATGCCGAAGCCGAAAGCGTGCTCTCACGCTGGGACGAGTTGGTGTCGATTGTCGAGGACGAGCTGATGCCGTACTTCCGCGGCACTGCCAACTGGGACGCCTTCTACCAGCTCGTCGCCTACCCAACGCTTGCTAGCGCCAACTTGAACAGGATGTACGTCGCTATCGGTCGCAACAACCTCGCCGGCACCCAGGCCAAGAACTCTGCCAACCATTGGGCCCGTCTCGCACGATCGCTGTTTAAGCACGATCAGGAGCTTACCGCGTCATACCACGCGCTAGGGGATGGAAAGTGGAAGCACATGATGTCGCAACCGCATATCGGGAGCCAGTACTGGCAACAGCCTATGCGGAATTTGCTGCCTCCGCTCGATTATGTGCAGGTCGAGGACGAGGAGTGGCCCAACACTGCGATGGGGAGCAACATCAGGGTGAGCGTAGATGGAAGTATGGGCGCTTGGCCGGGCGATAACCAGTACGACTGTGCGGATGGGTACAACTGCCCCGATCCGAGCTTGAGGGTGCTGGGCCGGTACGACGGGGATCAGACGAGGAGGATTTGGGTGAGCGCTGGTGATTCGAATGCGTTCCGGTTCAGCGCAACTACCAACGCTTCGTGGTTGCACGTCTCGCATCGTCTGGCCACTCTCGACGGCGCTTCTTCTACCAACACGAGCAGAAACGATGCGAAGATGGAGAAAGCGACGATGCTCGACTCGAGCCGATTCTTCGAAAAGCGTAACGACGGTGGCTTCAACGCTGGGGGCAACTTTGACGACGAGGTCGAGCTCTCGTTGCACGTCGACTGGTCGCAGTTCGAAGAGGTTAGCTGTGCCGACCCCTCCATCGCAACCACGCGGATGCACACGGGCATGGTGTACATCAACAGCACCTCTGCGCAGCAGTACACTGGCATGTCGGCGCCGTCCAACGTGACAGTCTCGCTCACCGTCGACCCCTGCCTTCTGTCGGTGACCTCGTCGATCCCCAATGGCACGTTCGTCGCCTCACCCGCCGACGGATCCGTCTCGATGCTCGCTTCACATGCCACCATCGAACCCGCACGCAACAGCTCCACTCCAGCCTACCTCGAGGTTCTCCCCGGCTACGGCCTCCTCGGATCCGCGGTCACCGTACTCCCGCCTACCTCAGACTCGATCCCTCTCGCCGCCGGTCCGTCTCTCGCCTTCGACTTTTTCCCCTCTACGCCCGCCAACACGAGCGCGTTCAACGTGACACTCTGGCTCTCGCCCATCCTCAACTACCGCGACAACCGACCGCTCAAGTACGTGCTCGAGCTAGACAACGATCCTGCCTCGCGGACAGAGGTGACGCCGGTTCCGGAGAACATCACCCCAGGCACCAACTCGGCGGATTGGGGCAATGTTGTCAGTGCGAATATCAGGAGGGTAACTACGATGTTGCAGTCGAATCAAACGGGTGGGGAGAAGAGGACGGTGAGATGGTGGCCGCTGGAGCCTGGGTTGGTGCTGGAGAAGGTGGTTGTGGAGCCGCAGGGCAAGGTGAGTGCGTTGACGACGTTGGGGATGCCTGAGAGCGGTCGTGTGGGGATGATGTGAGCGCTTCACCCATGTGCGATGCTGGATCTGTTCACAACCTACACACTCTGGAGTTCGATTGCAGAACGTCTGTCCATATTGCTTCTATGTGTCTATGAATGGGACGACCAGTTAGGACTGTCTGTCTTGAAGTCCCTCAACCAGTCGGCCACCACCGTTCCATCCGCCGCCGTCTGTCCGGGCCCGCCAAACAACACACCGTGACCCTGGAGCGGCACCACCAGCTGCCTCGCGTTGCTCGTTTGGGTGTTCTCGGCGATCCACAGACGCAACAGTTCGTTGTTGAAGTCGGATTGCGCGACGCCCTGATTGGTGGGGATGACCGTGTCGGGCGTATAGCTCATACTTGCGAACCTCGATGCTGGGTTTGCCTGGGCGAGGCCGACGATGTACGAGTCGAAGGAGCTATCGTTGCAGTTGGGGCAACGCGATTTGTCGGGTATCTGAATGTTCTGCGACGGACGGATGAGGATGGACAGTGGGGTTTCGCCGGAGTCGGCGAGCAGGTCTACGCGGGCTCCTGCAAAAGCGTTTTGAGCATCCTGATATCGGAGCGGCGTAGCGAACCCGCCTGCGCTCGTCCCCGTCAACCAAACCCTCGTCATCCCAGGCAACATATCGTTCAACTTGCCCAGCATCAACTTGCTATTCGACCAACCTTTGTGATACGTCACCCTACTGTTCCCATTCAAGCTGTACGTAACCACGTTGTCCCCACTGAAAAAGTCGCCCGTGCAGTAGGGTAGCCAAACCATATTCGACTTCTGCCACCCACTGTCTGCACTGCGGTTGAAAGGATACCACCCAGACAGCTTGCTCGGCTGTTGTTGAGAGTAGAAAGAGGCGTTGTTGAAACCGTACATGTTGTACGCCTTGTTTTGCACCCAGCACGTGTTGTAGTCGTAGCACGATCCGCCTTCTTGGAATCGGATGAGCAGCTCGGTGGAGCCGGGATAGAGGTTGACCGCAAAACCGGTGGGCGAGCCGTTGCCGCACTGCGTGCCGGGGACGTCGATCCACTGCCATTGCGGGCTGGAGACGGCGGTGATGGAGGAGGCAGAGGTGGTGGAAGAGGCGGCCGAGGTTGCAGAGGAGGTGGCAGAGAATGTGGCAGAAGAAGTGGCCGATGAAGAGGCGGGGGTGGTGACCGAAGAGGTGGTGGCGGTGCTGATGCTGCTGCTACTGCTGCTGCTGCTGCTCAGGCTGAAGGCGAAGCTGTTGTCGGTGGAAGAAGCTGACGTCGAGGATGATGTGGAGGACGAGGAGGTTGAGGAAGAGGTCGAGGAAGTGGCAGTGGACGACAAGGAAGGGATCGAGGAAGAGGAAGAGGCAACGGTCGCAGCCGACGAGGACGAGATTGCCGAGGAGGAAGTCAGCGAAGAGGAGCTAGCAGCACTCTGCTGGGCGCTGCTCGTCGATACTGGCCCAAACGCTGAGGTGGAGATGCTGCTGCTGCTCGTCACTAGATTGCCCACCTGTCCCGCTTTCCTGAAGAACGTATAGCTGGCCCTCACCGTGCCAGGTCCATTCCAGAGACCCTTGGTATAGAATGCATCGGTCTTGGGACTGGTGGCATTGTACACAGCACAGATCACATTGCCCTCGGTGAAGTTGGCAAACATAATAACGTGCGCCATGGCACATGCTTTGGTCTTTTCGCAGTACTGAGTACAGGCATTGACAAAGGCTTGGGTGGTGGTAGTAGCGGTCTTGTCGATGGTGGTTCGGTTGAGGTAGCTGTTGAGACCGGGAGTGTCGAGCGCGAGTCGATTGTTGTCGACCGCCCAGCTGTAGTTGTAGCCGGTGGGAGCCTGAAGACCTTGGACGTATCGAGGTTCGAGTGGGTGAAAGTTGAGCAAAGCGGCTGCGTGCGCATTGGCAGCTAGCACGAGGGCCGAGATTGCGGATAATAGAAGAGAAGCTCTCATTGTCATCGACGCCTTGACTGTCAGAGCTGACAGAGAAGCGATGGAGAGACGGCTGGAACAATCACGATGACTACGAGGAGGAGGCAAGTTCCTCCAAGTTTAGGCGATGGCTACTGCTCATATATGTTTGTTGGTCATTGTTGCTGCTCCTCCATGTTCGAGGGTTGGTGATGCAGCATAGCAAACTACGAATGACAAGCTCGGACGCAGCGTTCTCGGTGATGCGGAAGATCTCCCCCACGGGAAAGGTGTCGGAGTCGGGCTGCATATACTTCCTTCTCGTTTGCCGGTTCGACGCTGCATTGGCACTATACATTCAGATCACATGCCTACCCGGTGGCGGCTTATGGCTTGCTTGAGACTGCTGCCTCTCACTATGAGCCAGCATGGATTGCCTCTGCCTCGAGCCCTCGAGTGGATCACAAGCGTTCAGCAAGAGGTGGCTCGACTTGGGCGGCAACACAAATGTCAAGCTCTTCAGATGCACGAAAAGCTGCAGCTGTCTCCAGCAAAGCAGCTTGTGGCCTTTAAGCAGAGCACGAGAAATGAGGTTGCGGCCAGCGGAATGGAAGACACTACCCTCGGGGAGCGTAACGAGGGTCCCGATTGAGACTGCGCTTGCCAACCAAGCTTTGTAGTTCCAGACCGCGACTGTTTGCAGATCCAGATGGGTTTCACGCCGAGCGGCTGGCTGCTGTGCTACTGCACGTCGGCGACGAGTGACCGTTGTTGCCACCATTGCCATGTGGCAGCACGAAGCTCGGCCTATTGGCTTCTGGGCGCGGGACGGGATGGCTGGGTTTGGAAAATATCGCCTTTTGTGCCCGTCGTTCCCGTGGCGAGGAAAAGACGTCTGGCGGTGATTGACGCTCGCTTTGGTTGGTCGCTGCTGTTGTCCTTTCAGGCTGGTAGGTGGGGACACACATCATCATCTCGCTACACGACACGCCACTCATGCTGGCATTGGCATCTGGAGAGGGATCGGCAAGGGTCTCGGCACATGGCTAATCAAATACGTATTGGCTGACCAGATTGACGCTGGTTTGATGCGGTTCGGGCTTGCGTTGACAGCGTTGTGTGCGACAGCGAGCTTTGAGACCGAGGGCCAGTGTGATGCTATCTTTAGCATCGTGGGGTCAGCCCGATCTGGGCCCATATCGGCACCGAGGTCGATCACGATAGAGCCGATTTCACCTTTGGTGTGATTGGGGGTCTAACATTGGCCACTCGAGCCTAAAATGGGTCGACGTCGGCTCGGCCAAAATGATCGATCGACTTGGCCACCATCTGGCCCTAACGATCTGAACACAGTGATGGCTGCTCGCTCAGCAAACGACCGAATGAGGCAGAGGATCAAAAACGACTCGGAACACCTGGATCCGCACGGCTACTTGGTGATCACGCGGTCCATCACGGTAAGTTACGAGGGCATCCCATTCAGCCGCCGATGCAAAGGCCGTTATCAGGCGGCATGAAAAACGGCATTCTATGCATTCATCGTATCGTCACTCCGCACCGCCGGCTCGAGACACTCCGCATCTCATCATCTCGTCCCCTGTCCATCATGGCATGAACGCTCCCTCCTCATTGCCGGCGCTCGCTCAGGCTCATCTTGCTTGATGAAATGATCGATATGAAGCTCTCCTACCTTCTGACGCATTGGACCCCCCAATGATGTGCAGACTACCAAGGTGCGACCCGGCAGAGAGCATGCATAAGCGAACCGCGCTAAAATGCCACCTCTCAGACACCAACGATGGCCGACGAGTGCAGCGGCACACGACCCTCCGCATCCACTTTGATCAACTTCGCACGGCATCCACCTCGCCGATCCAACGCCCCTCTTTGCCGTCGTACGATCCGACCAATCATCGTGGCTCTTTTTGACCCCGCAATCTTGTCGGGCAGTCGCTGACGACTCACGGCCGATTGCGTCACACGGTGCAGCATCGTCGAGGAGAGCTTGTGCAACGTCGATGGCCAGTCTGCTCGAAAGTGCCTGACCAGTCTGGGCTTGGAGATCCCGAGCGACCAGGGAACAAGCTCGGCGGGCAAAAGGCAGCCTCTTTCGCCATCATTCTTCTTTCTCGCTCGACGGCCGAAAACCCCACAAAGCAGGCTTTGCGACAGGACCGAGCTCGAAACGGCTTCCAAGTTTAAACACACCTCGCCTAGCGCCTTCTTTGTGAGACAACTCACGGTTCGCTGTGCACAAGCGAGATTGGCAAATGCGATATGGAGGACCCTGATCCGCTCTGTGCTCGGTTCTCGGTTTGCTGCTCCCAACCGATTTCTGCGACTCGGCTCGGCCACCTGCTCAAGAAGATCGCACTCAGACTTTGACGTTCGGCGCAGCCTCTTCCGCTCGACGCAATCGCATTGCATCACTCGACTCACAATGTCGTCTAGCCGCAGCGCCCAAGAGGCGCAAGCGAAGCCCTTTGACCGACGGCACCAACGCTGCAAAGCGCCGGGTGGCGGATCTCGTCGCACTCGCCTCCTCCTGCGGCTGAGCGGCGCTACTGCCGCCGTGCACCAAGGTGTCATAATTCTTCTTGAATCGACGTCCCCCCTCCCCTATCTCCCCCTCTAGGCTAGGCTCAGGCTCCACACCTCGTCGAGCAACCGTCGGTCAGAGCCGTCGTAACACGAGCGCATATATACTTAGCCATCCTCTTTGGCCAAACAAGACGACCCATCCCATCCATTGGTCTCGTTCCTCTTAGACCCCCCATCTGCCCAACCTCGTTGTGTCGAGCACCTCCACCACTCCATCTTGCCTCCACTCCACTGCTCGCCATGAAGCTGGTCACGCTCAAGGCCCTGGTGGCCTTGACCTCGCTCGCCTTGATGGCCGATGCCGCCGCCGTTCGTCGCTCCAACCTCGTCGTCAAGGAATCCGTTCCTGTCCCCTCGGACTGGGTCCGACGATCCGATGCTGCCGACAACGAGCCGGTTGCTCTGCGATTTGCCCTCAGGCAATCCGACGTCTCGTCGCTCGAAAAGAGGCTCAGCGAGACCTCCAACCCAGACCACGAGCTCTTCGGCCGACACTTGACCGCCGACGAGGTGTCCAACTACCTTCAGCCCAGCAAGCGCTCCATCGACGAGGTCGAGCTCTGGCTCCGCGACGCCGGCATCCACGTTGACGAGCGTCTCGCTGCTCGTTCGCCGTCCAAGGATACCTTCACCGTCCACGTCCCCGCTTGGCAGGCACGCGAGCTGCTCAACGCCGACCTGGGTGTCTACGAGCACAAGCGCAGCGGTATCCTCGCCGTCCGCGCTGCCGAGTACAGCGTTCCCGAGCACGTCTCGGAGCACCTCGACTACGTTGGTCCCCTCACGCTCTTCACCGAGCCTCGTGCGCACAAGAGCGACATTGCCGGCACCCAGGTCCTCGTCAAGGAGCTCACCGACGACGAGGCCGCTCTTGCCAACAGCGCCAACCAGGTCATCGAGGGTCAGCCCGCCGCGTGCAACACTTCGGCCGTCACCAACCTCTGCCTGCGAACCTTCTACAAGACGGTCGACTACATCCCCAAGGCCGCCTCCAAGTTCCACCTCGGTGTCTCTGGTTTCCTGGGCGAGTATGCCAACTTTGCCGACTTCCAGGGCTTCCTCAAGCAGCAGCGTACCGACGCTTCTGGCGGCAAGTACAACTTTACCGTGCAGAGCATCTCTGGCGGCCTCAACTCGCAGAGCGACCCTGGTTCCGAGGCCAACCTCGACGTCCAGACCGTGGGTGGTTTCTCGTACCCCATCCCCTTCACCTACTACACCACGGCGGGCTCGCCTCCCTACGTTCCCGACACGGCTACGGTGAACAACACCAACGAGCCGTACGAGCTGCAGATGAACTACCTCCTCTCGCTCGGCGACGACGCGCTGCCCAAGGTGCTGTCGACGTCGTACGGTGATGACGAGCAGACGGTGCCCAAGGCGTATGCCAAGCGTGTCTGCAACTACATCATGGCTCTGGGAGCACGTGGTGTGTCGACGGTCTACTCGTCGGGTGACAACGGTGTCGGTGCTACGGGTACGTGTATTGCCAACGGGCAGTATGCGAAGAATGGTTCGGCGACGTTCCTGCCCGCGTTCCCGGCAAGCTGCCCGTACGCGACGACCGTGGGTGCGACGCAGAACTTTGCCCCTGAGATCGCGGTTGATGGTGATCTGCCCGGTTTCTACTCGGGTGGTGGGTTTAGCAACCTCTTCCCCGCGCCCGAGTATCAGAAGAAGGCGGTTAAGAGCTACCTCAACACCATCGTAGGCCAGTTCACCGGTCTGTACAACCCGCAGGGCCGTGGCTACCCGGATGTCGCAGCACAGGGCTCGAGGTACGTCATCAGGATCGGTGGCAAAAACTACCTCATCTACGGAACATCCGCATCGGCCCCTACGTTTAGCAGCGTCATTGGGCTGCTGAACGACTACAGGATCTCCCAGGGCAAGAGCAGTCTCGGATTCCTCAACCCGCTGATTTACGGAAAGTGGATCGGCACACCGGCGTTGAACGATATCACGGTGGGCAGCAGTGTTGGGTGTGGCACGCCCGGTTTCCCAGCAAAGCACGGCTGGGACGCGGTTACGGGTGCCGGTACGCCGGACTTTGTCGAGCTGCAGAAGAGGTTGCCTTGAGGAAAGAGGGAGGAAGGAGGGCGATGAAATCTGAATGAAGATGTTTATGAATTGATCTCGGCGTGTGTGTGTGTGGTACAGTGCGACAGTTCCAGGCAGCGATCATGAACTCGAGGCAGAAGTGGCGCGTTCGGTGGTCCCGGCGGGGGCTCTTGTCGAGGAGCGCCGGCGCGATCAACGCTCGTATACCTTCATGCTTGATTGCTATCGACCTCTTCTGATGCATGTCAACATCTTGTATTCAAATCACATGCGCAATGTGTCATTCGACTCTTGTCGTCTTCTGCTCTTCACCTCTCTCTTGTCGACTGCTTCTTGTCGCCTGCTTCGTGTCGTTTCTCCTTCACTGTCCTCTTGTCTTTCGCTTCTCGTCGTCTACCACCTGTGGCCGAATCCACCTCTTTGCGTCTGCATCGCTTCTCGATGCCGATCTACATCGTTGCATCCTGCTTTGTCGCCCTCCTCACCATTTCTACCTCTTCGCAGCCTGTCTGCTTTTGTCTTTATCGTTGTCGTTAACGTTGTTGTGATCGTTTGTGATTATTGTGTTGGGAATCCACGTCGCTACAGTAGCTAGCTGGAGCGGCAGATTGCCAGGTTGAAAAGTCCTAGCGTTAACCAAAGACTTGCTGGGACTAGCATGGTTGCAAACAGTCTCACGACGGTGGAGTGGGCGTGTAGAGCTTTCTTGGATCTCGGCCACGATGGCTGCGCATCACCACAAGAATCGCAAAGGAGGTGAGTGGCACTGTCGATTCGCGCATTGCTTCTCCCTTTTGACATGTGCTGACCATTACAAACGTTCCGACTTGCGCAGGCAAGCAGCAGGAGCAGCGCCGCTTATCGACGATCAAGCACAAAGCGCTCTTGCGCATGTCAAGCAACGTCCTGAAGATGACGGAAGAGGCGAAACTCGACTACGCTTTGGTCGCCAATCACCTTGATCACCGTCGTGCATGCGCCGCAGTTGCCTCCGCCCTTCGTCGCAGCATGGAAGGTCCTTCCCCAGGCGTAGGTAGCAGCAGCCGTCTCGATGGCATCGCCGAGACCCATCGCGAAATCAAAGGACTCACACCCCCGTCACGATTCCTAGCCTGGCACAGCTTGACGAGTTTGCGCAGGCGCATGGCCTTTGTGGGCACAGTCGTGCGTGATCCTGGAACCACGAGAGAGACTCCGATGCACTTGCAAACAGTCGGCCTCCCTGGTGATCAAAAACGGTGGCTCTCTGTTCAACGACGCCGAATTCGAAAGACTTTGCGAGGATGGTGCTGGCCTGCTTGTTTGCGGCGTGTTTCGAGGCAAACGCTTTGAAGCCAAAGCTTGCCTCGTCTACGAGGAGCATGCAACGGCAGAGAGGCTGTCCATCTCCAGAGGCAGTGTACCGAACGAACGAGAGGGGTGACAGGCGCATTCAGCAAGCACAGCGAAAGGCGATCGAGATTTGCAATGACAAATCCTCTGTATCCACGGCTGCAGCCAACGCGGTAGCTCGCTCCGTCTCCGTCTCCATGCTCGCAACCTCGGACACCTCGTCAAGCACCAACTGCTCGGGTACAACCTCCTCGAGCTTGTCAGGCTCCTCGACCTCGTGGGGCGGCTCTCGGCTCCCAACATCAGGCTCGAGCGCGCGACCTGTTGAAGCGTCTTGTGCATTGAATTGTGGAGACGTCCGTTCTCTTCTTCCAGCTGGATCCGGCAATGAGGCCTCAGCGTCAGAAAGCCTCGTGCGTTGATGAGCCTGAGGCAACTAATCTCGATTGCGAGCTGAACTTGTCGACCTGCTGTAGCAAATCGCGCAGAGCAGTGTTCAAAAGGCGCAACACATTGCTGAACTGACGGGCGTTTAGCGCCTCGGCATGCTGAGAAGCATCCACGGATCGCGCACCGATACGCCCGCCGTTGCACAGATGGACCTCGACGCTCTCGCTCAGATCCCTCGCGCCCTTCGGTGCCTCGATGAAGTTGAAGAGGACGTACAGGAAGCTGTTACGACTGCGCAGAGGCAGCTCCGCACACTGAGCTCGCTCGATGGCATGGAATTTGGTTGCGATCTCGACGCACACAGTGCCAAACGGGCTCGTTGCGATTAGCTGTACACATTGTCAGCTCCTCATGCCCATCAGGCTCTCTGTCTGTCATAGTCAGCATCATCAGTCTGCAAATCATCTCGACACAATGTCCTGCGCGGCTGTCACGACTGTGGCAACAAATACTTTGGCGGCAGATGGTAGATATCGTGCAGACTCTGTCGATACCTCTCCTCGTCCTCAGAGAGATGCTTCTCATCCTCCATGTCCAACGCTCAGACCGGCAAGACACTCGCACGTATTGAGGAGGACCTGGTCAGATTTTTTCCGCCAGATGGCTCAGTCTCTTTCACGCGCGCAGTCACAAGGATCAAAATGTGATTGGTATCTAGATACTACGACACTCAAGCCGAGCGGAAGAAGGTGAGAACCATAGGACCAGGCTTGACCTTGATCGATCCGCTCGGCTTGACCTTTGACTTGGTCTTCTTTCCCTTTTGTTGCTGGACCTGCTGAGCGGTCCCCCCGTCGTTGCGTCTCGAGCCAATCACGACGTGCACTCGCAGACAAATTTCTCTTCAACGATGCAGTTTTATCACCCTTCGCGAGTCACGCCTCATCTCGTGCACAGTCTCGCGGCGCTGCATCTGGTACAAATAAGTTTGCATATCGATCAACACACCTCTAACCATGCTTCCAATAGCAAATGTCGCCATCCTGCACCTTGTACTCCCTTCCGATCTGCTTATACTTGCCCGCAGCCTTGACACCCGCCTCGTTACCGTGCTCCTTGATATCGTCGATGCTAAACACCTCTCCACAGACAAACTTCTTCTGGAAATCGGTATGGATGATCCCCGCCGCTTCGGGCGCCTTCAGCCCTTTTCTGAACGTCCAGGCGCGCACCTCGTCAGGTCCCGCAGTGAAGTATCGCACGAGGTCGAGTCCGTCGTAGCCGGCCTTGGTGATCTTGCCGAGCGCGCCGGTGATGTTGTCGCCCAGAGTGGCGAGTTCGGCGGCCTCGGCTTCGGGAGAGCCGAGTTGGAGGAGTCGCTCTTCGAGCGCGACGGAGAAGGGGATGAGCAGATCGCCCGGGTTGTTCTCGTCGATCCAGGCCTTGATCTTGGCGAGCCACTTGTTCTTGCGTCGGACGTAGTCCTTTTCGGAGAGGTTGACGAGGTAGATGACGGGTTTGGCGGTGAGCAGTTGGAGGTTGTTGATCACTTCGACCTGCGATTTGGCGATGCGACGACGGGATGAAAGGCAGAGAGGGAGTCAGCGAGTCTTTCCTTTGGAGATGGAACAGAGAGGTGTTCGCTGCTGCTGCGTGCCGACGATGCTTTGCTGGAATGCGGATCAGTTGGAAAAACTACTTATCTCATACTGGCTTGATGGGCCATCGACGAGCTGGGTTATTAGAATTGTCGAGTGTCTCAATGCGCACTCTTTATCATCATTTGGACGATCCTCCATCGTCGGCAGCAGCGCAATCGAAGGAAAACTTACCTCGTTGTTGTTCCAGTCGCCTTTTCGAACGTCCTTGTTGTCCTCAGCAACGTGCTTGAGGATCTTTTCGATGATGCCGACCTCCTCTTTCCTCTTCTTGTCCTCGAGACTGACGTTACCTGCACTGCGAGCGTTCTTCTTGGCATTGTCGAGCGCAGATTCGATCCAGGCAATGTCCTTCAACCTCAACTCGGTCGAGATGATCTCCATATCGCGGATGGGGTTGACGTCACCCTCGACGTGGATAACCTCTGCATCGTCGAACGCACGCACGACCTGGAAGATGCCGTCCACGCTCCTGACGTTGCTCAAGAAGGCGTTACCCAGACCGGCACCCGTCGAGGCGCCCGCTGTCAAACCGGCGATATCGATGCAGGTCAAAAAGGCGGGGACCTCGGACTTGGGCTTGTACTGCGCGGCCAACCAGGTGAATCGGTCGTCTGGAACGGGAACACGTGCCTCTTCGGGTTCGATGGTGGCGTAGGGGAAGTTGGCGGATTTGCCCAGATCGCACTTGGCAACGACGTTGAAGAAGGACGACTTGCCGACGTTGGGAAGACCGACGATGCCCATCTTGAGGTTATTCGAGGGACGACCCAGACGGATCTTTTCGACGACGGCCTGCTTCTTGGGCGGCATCTTTCTGTGTGATTTGGCGGTGGTGGAGGGGGAGGTGGAGAAGGTGCGAGCGGTCGATACTGCGACGACGAGGAAAGCTCGACGGGGTGCTAGTGCGTCAACAAGATTGAGCGATGATACGGCTGTGCGCGCTGTGATGGGGATGCGAGTGGTGAGTGCGAGATTGGCAGTGGCCAGACGCAGATGAGCCATGTGAATCGAGGAGGGTATGGTGGTTCAAGAGCAAGAGGACGGTGCGCAACAAGATTTTTTTTTTCTTTCTTCCAGATCTTCTCTTCTGATCGGTTCAGCTTGTCGGGCGAGTGTGATTTTAGATGGAATGTGAGATCGCCTTTCGAATTGACGATGAGCCAGCCCACAAATTGTGAATTGACGTCAACCGATGCCGGCTGCAGCTTGCGAATCCTATTTCAAGAGGTGAATATGTTCAGGAGGGCGGTCAATTCAAACCTGTGGGAGGAGGAGCGCGTTCGAATTTGAATCTTTGGCTGCGCATTCGCTGGGCAAAACAAGCGTTTGGCTCGGCGGCATCGGCGCGATTTTGAAATGTTGAAATGCTCTTAGCACGTCGAGTGCTGCTGCCGTGCTGTGCTTTGCTGTGCTTTGCTGTTTGGCTTGGCGATTCACCTCTTGACTCACCACCACCATCTCTATCCCTGACACCATCCCACACACTCGTCAACATGCGATCAACACAATTCGCTCTCGCGCTCGTAGCGCTCATCCTCTCCTTTGTCGCACTCGCATCAGCAAACCAGCTCGCACCACCAGCAGCGGCATCCCCCGCCCCACTCGAGAAGCGTCAGGCTGCAGCCGGCGGTGGTGCCGGCGTCCTGACCACGTACACCGGTGTTCAGATCATCTCGGGCTACACTCCGCCTCCGTCGACCCAGTTGCCCGCTCCTCAGGTCTCGCGTGGTACCATCTTGACCACTATTCCCGGTTACGGTAACGGCTCTCAGACGGCATACAACGGTGCCTCGGGCTCGTCGAGCGGCGCCATGTCGTTGCTTGATTCGAGGAGTTTCATGTCTCGTGCTGCGGGAAGCGCGACGGTGATGGGTCTTGCGGTTGTTGCCGGTGCTATGCTTTTGTAGAGCAACTTCGAATCGACGTTCACGGCCGCTGACGAGGTTGGGCAGCACACATCGCAATCCGCACTCGAGCGATTCATCAAGCTCATCCTGCTCTGCGCACATCCTCGCCAAACCACCGCCCACTTTCTCGCACTACGGACTATTTCCTTCTCTCTCCCGCATCTTGTCCACCCTTGTACATTTGCTCCACCATCTGCTCTTTCAACGACGCTCGTTTTTGCAATCCATTCTTCCTCGTCTGGCCCGCGTTCTCCAGGCGGGATCACCCCGCAATGAACTTACGACACGACCGGTTGCAAGGAAAGAAAGCGAGAGTGGCATTGTTATGAGAGTATACAGTGCGAACCCGCGCACGAAATAGCAGCTACACAGGGAGGATACGTCGACGAGGAAGGAAAGATCGAGGACAGCAGGAGAGAAAGGAAGGTCTAATGGTGGTTGTGCTGGTGCTTGCGATGGTGACGACCGTGACGACGAGCGGCCGACACAACACCAGTCTCGACCTGCGAGGGAGAACGTTTCTTGAGACCAGGCATTGAGGCGCCACCTGTGCCGCCCTGACCGCCGCTGAGACCACCTCTTGCGCCTTGAGCACCACCAGCCGAAGAGGCCGCACCTTGACCAGCACCAGCAGCACCGCCAGCGTTCGCACCGACACCACCGGCCCCGGCAGCCCCTCCACCACTGGCCTTGTACGCCTGCACCAAGAACTGCACTGCCGGACCCACACTCGTCGCCGGGTACGTCATGTGCGCCATCACGTTCATCCCATTCAAACAAACCGGGTCGCCGCCTGCACAAAACGTCTTGAAGTTGCTCGTCGTGGGCACCTTCTGAGTCTTTTCCATATCGCCAAACGTCACTGCACCCACCACGTTTGCGCATCCTTTGATCCCGTGTACCACGAACGCACCTTTGGAATAACCGCCTAGGACGAACTTGGTCGCTGGGCAGCGCGAGGAGAGAGTGCGCATGAACGAGGTTGCGGTGGCAGAACCTTGGCCCGGGGAAACCATGTATTCGGCGTCTGACGAGTAGACGGTGTCGTAGCATTGCGTGCCGGGGACCGCTTGTTGCAGACCGCTGCAGAGGGGTTTACCGACGATGCCGAAGGTGCCTTGCAGTTCGGTGGTGCCTCGGGCCCAGATGAGTTCAAGTGGCGGACAGCCGGCTGGGTTGGAGGCGGAAGAGGCCGGGGTGGAGGGAGGGCTGGGTGAGGACGACGAGTCGCGCGAGCCGAGGCTAGAACCACCACCACCCATCATACCCTGCATCTTGCTCATCATACTCCCGATCCCAGACGTCATACCGCCACCACCATCGCTGCCGCCACCCAACATACTGCCAAGACCAGGGATCATGCTGGCCAGGCCACCGCCACCGCCGCCCATGCCAGGAATCATACTGGCCAGGCCACCGCCACCGCCGCCCATGCCAGGAATCATGCTCGTCAAGGCGCCCATACCAGGCATGGCGCCCATCATGAGCGGCGAGCGTTTTTGACGGATGAATTTGGAACGGCTTTGTCTGTCACCGGCGGGTGTGGTGGCGTCTGAGCTTCCGTGCTTGCCTCCATCGGGAGTGGCAGCGCCTGCAGTGTCAGCGGAAGCAGCGTTTGCGGCGTTTGCAGTGCCGGGAGAACCAGTGTTTGCAGTTCCACGCGAATGGGCGAAACCGTTGGCGAGCTTGCTCATACCCAGAGCTTGCAGGACCATAGCCCTCTGTTGCGGTGTGATTCCTTCGACGGCGGGTAGCTTGTTGCCGTTCGATGCGGGACGCGGAGTGGTGGACAGAGAGGCGCGCTTGCTCTTGCTGCGTCGAAGCGGCTGAGAGTCGTCGGAGGCTGAACGAGGTGTGAGAGGTGGAGACTTGCTGCTACCGGTCGATTTGTCGTCGTGACACGGCTCGGAAGCCTTGTTGGCGATGCTAGAGTCGGTTTCAGAGCCAGAAGTATCGCTGTTGGCGTCGGTACTACCCGAGTTGGAACTAGCGTCAGCGGGCGAAGGAGACGAGGTGTCACTGGAAGCCTCAGCCGAAGCCTTGGTGTGTGCAGAGGCCTTGGCCGAAGCGCCGACGTCGCCAGGTGTACGACAGTCAGACGCGTTGTTGCAAGGAGTCGTGGCACTTGTGTTGTCAGAGTCGGTAGTCGCAGCGCTGCTGGAGGAGGCATCGTGGCCGCTATCACCGCCGTTGACCGTGCCAGGGACAGACGTTTGGTTGGTGACATCTCCTGAGCCTCCGCCTTGACCGCCTTGGCCACCGTCGCCGCCGTTGCCACCAGCACCACCTAGACCACCCGGACTGCCAGCACTGCCGGGACTGCCAGCACCGCCTGAATCGCCTTGACCACCTGGACCACCAGCACCGCCAGTATCGCCAGCGCCACCCGCAGCGCCTGGGCTGCTTGTACTTCCGGGAGCGCCCTCGCCACCTGGACCATCAGCAGCGCCAGCACCACCTGGACCACCTTGACCGCCGTTGCCGCCGTTGCCACCAGCACCGTCTGGACCACCCGGACTGCCTGGAGCGCTAGCGTCATTACCACCTGAATCGCCAGGTCCGCCTGGTCCGCCTGACCCACCTGGACCACCACGACCGCCGTCAGAACCAGCGCTGAGACCCGGGAATCCACCGCCGCCGCCACCTCCCGCACCATCAAGGCCGGGGAGCATGCTGCCTAAACCAGCGCCTGCGCCACCACCGCCGCCCAGAAGCGCGCCGAACAGCCCCTTCTTTGCCTCATCGCAGGGTAGACCGTGCGCGAGCAGGCCAAACGTAGGCACGGCACCGATACGGGTGAGCGTGAGGAGCAGCAGGACGAGGGACCAGAGCGCTGTCGATCGCATCTTCGGTCTGAAACGAGAAGAGGAGGAAAGTAAAGGGAGAGAGAGCAGACCAGCTGCGGAACAGTGAAGGAAGTCTGAGCGTACAGCTGCAAGGGGAACGTTCGAAAGAAAGAGAGGGAGCAGACGAGATGGATGACGATACGGGGCCTGAGTTGGGTCGAAAGGTGCGGGCGCTTATATCCTCACAAGGGCTCAGCCGCGAGTCTTCATCGATTCATCTCGTTCTCTGTAAAGACAGCTACCGTCAAGAGACGCATTCCAGCAAGGACGATCGCTGGCTCACAAAGCCATCCACTCCAGCCGAAACATTTCTGATGAAGAATGCCATTGCTCCTAGTCGTTCAATGGAGGTGGCAGTGCACAATCACACGACCACCCGACCCTCTGTCAATCGTAATGAACAACCATGCAACCTTATTCTTCTCGACCCGAGCCACCGGTTCGACACACAAAGGTGTCCTCATAACCAACCCCACAAGCTGCGGCTAGGCGTTACCCCTTTTTCTCCCGCACAACCTCAAGGGCGCATGTCACGACAATCGAGCACTGTTCCTGCATGAAGCAAAGAGGTTCATGTGCACGAGCCGTGAACAAAGAGATGCGAACGTCGACATTGATCGTCGCGCCTTTGTTTGGATGCTGTTGCACGGATCGTGGACCTCATTTTTACCCCACACAACCGGTGCTTTGGCAACACTCTTTATTCTTACGCCTTGAGACAGTTGCTTGCACAGCCACAGTCGCTGTTGACCACACTCAAATGTGAGTGAGCGAGGACCGTCAATAAGGCTCGTGCGCGTGCAGAGGTGTGCTCAGACGCAGGTGACGGTGCAAGATTTGGCTTGGACGAACGAACGTTTCTCTCACCAACCTGTGTTTGCAACTTGAACGCTATATATCTGCAATAAACGCACAGCCCAGCAACAACCGCTTCGTTAGCGTAGTTGGATTATCGCATCCGTCTAATACACGGTGCCTGAGCATAGAGTTTCAGATTTCCTTAAATTATTGGCAACGGAAGGTCACTGGTTCGAGCCCAGTACGGAGCACTTTCTTTTTTTTCTCTTATTTTCTCCATTTCTTTATTTTTGTGTTCCTCATCATCGGCTCGACCTTCATACGCACACGCCGGCTTTGCATGCAGTCTCCGAATTAGGACTTGGAGACACAGACAGCAGAAGGTGCCGATCAGGTCTGAGATTGCGACGCCGGCTGACCGAGCGCTGGGGAAGGAGCAACTACTCAGGTCTCGCGAGCGGACGCCTCGAGCGAAGGCGCCCTGAACCGGAACTCTCCCTCACCCGCTGTAGTCTCTTTCTCCTTGCCCTTCTCCTCCCCCCCTCCTTCCTTCTCATCCTTCAGCCCTCCCGAGCCCAGCACCTGTCCCACTCCGGGCATGCTCTTCTTCCCATCGACCGCCGCTTCACCCGGGATCGGCCGACCAAACCAACCCTCACCCCTCCCCCACGTGGCTGCTATGTACATCGCCACTCCCGACAGAAAGCTCAGCACCACCAGAATCGAGAGTGGTATGAGGAGGATTTGGCGGACGTGCTCCCATCGGCTGCCCGGGACAGGATTCGAGATGACCGTCTTGCCTCCGCCGTTGGACGGGTGGTGGGCGGTGGAAGTCGGTGAGGCGGTGGCGTGGTGCTGGTGCGCTCGAGTCGGTACGGTTGGCGAGGTGCGTGAGGGGTGGGTGTGAAGGTGAGTGACCACCTGGTGTGAGTGCGTGGTACGAGTGTGAGGGAGAGCTTTGTTTGAGGGTGCTGTCTTGGTGTGTACGGCGCCTTTGTGTGAGGAATGGCTGGGCGATGAGGCGACGGCTTTGTGTGAGGGTCGGCTGAGCGACGAGGTGACAGCTTTGCTTGAAGAGTGCTGGAGCAACGAGGTGGCAGCATTTTTCGGAGGGTGTCTGAGCGACGAGGTAACAGCGCTGTGTGAGATGTGGCTGAGCGACGAGGCAACAGCTGTGTTTGGAGGTTGACCGAACGACGAGGTAACAGCTTCGCTTGAAGGAGAGCTGGTCGACGAGGCGACAGCATGACGATGGCTATGTACCGACTTGTTCGGCGACGAAGTGCTCGTAGAGAAGACAATGGTGTTGCTCGAGATCGGTGCTGCTCCCACCATGGCCAAAATCATCAGCAGTATCGCTGTGAGGACGGCTAGCTGCCTTGTCGAGGAAAACATCTTTGACGTCTTGATGGTGCCGAACATTCAGACCTCGAGCAAGGTGACAGTTTCGCCGTCGTCCGATAGGTATCGAGGTCGAGGTGGTGGTCGAGAAGAGCGATGGGAGCTTAACGACGGAATCGATCAAGTTAGAGTGGATCAGGATCGAAAGGAGAGTGCAAGAGTGAGTGGTCGACAGGGAAAGCGCTGAGGGTGAATGTGCTTCTGAAGCCCTGTTGTCCGCCATGTGCGCCATTACGAGCGGCCATTTCCCCTTCAGGCCGCCTCTTGCTCTCTCCATCCGCTCAAGACATCGACGCAGATCGCTTGTGCTTAGTGCGTCCAAAAGCCGATCCCCAATCAGCCGCCCAAACCGCATCCAAAGCACACCACACCGCATACCCAAGCAGCTGTTCGACGATCGACGTCAGACCATCTCCCACGTGGGAAATTGACATCCCAATAAAAAAAAAATGAGGAATTCGCTCCTCTTTTTTTTATTCTTTAGAGTTTCAACTCCGCTCGATGAGACGAACGCACGAAGATTGACCGAGCGAACGGGTCTTAGCCCCCTTTCGGGTCGGGTCGATAATGATTATCCCCTCGTTCTCGGGGTTGCAATGGTCCCCCTTGCTGGGCTGACAGAGCAATTAAGCTTGTCGAAACAGAGCGAGCGCCACGATTCCATAGACAAACAAGCTAGAAGACTAGGATCGGACCGGAACAATGCCGGAAGGTTGCAGATTGGTGCATTCGGTAACATTTGAGTGCGGCTGCTCATTGTTGCCGTTCGCCCCGGATCAGGCGAGGGAGAATGTGATGGTAAGGGTCTATATTGCGATTCGAGAGCGTCTAATGTACAGGTTTTGGCGGAACAGGTGACTTCTATAAACAGAGGATAAGCGAGAGGTGCGGTAATCACTTGGTAAAGTAAATCACCTTCTCAGCAGGCAGCTTTTCGAGCACCTTCATCTCGCTCGCTACCGGCTTCTGTGCCACGACAACCACGTCGAACAACGCGTTGAACTTCTCGACATCTGCGAAAGTCGACGAGGGGACCTTGGCCCACTTGTCCGAGGTGACAAAGTCGTCTACGTAGCTGACCTCTACGTCGAGTTCGGTGAGCTTATCCGCGAGAGTGACGGTGGGAGCGTAGGCGAGGGATGCTTCACCGCGCTTGAAACCCATGCCCACGATCGCCACCTTAGCCTTGCCTTCCCGTGACTTGTTGGACTGTGCGATGTGTGCCACCTCGACAGCCTTCGCTGCGGGGCGCTGTTGGTTTGCCAGCGCAGCACTCTTGAGCAGGGGCAGATCGCAGTTGGCAAAGAGGTAGAACGGGTTGACGGGGATACAATGCCCACCAGCGCCCAGCGAGGGCTGATACGGCATGAAACCAAACGGCTTTGTCCCGCTCGCCATGACCACCTCGTGAACATCCACCCCGTGCTTCGCGCATGCATCCGCGATCTCGTTGACATACGCAATGTTGACCAGCCTCTGGCAGTTTTCGTAGAGCTTTGTAAACTCTGCTACCTCTGGCTTCGATACCGGCACAACCCTGTTGAACACCCTCGAGTAGAGCTCGGTGATGCGCTCGAGCGAGGCGGGGTTGAGACCGGAGACGACCTTAGGAATGTCTTCGAACGCCGGGAAGGTTCGGCCTGGGTCAACGCGTTCCGGGCTGAAACCTACGTGTACGCCCTTCTCGAGGAGAGGAGAGAACAGCTCGCGAGTCATACCGACGGTGACGCTGGACTCGACGACGACAGTGGAACCGGGCTGGGCGATGCGAGAGACCATGTTGAAGGCCGAGCGGATGTGCGTCTGGTCCACCTTGCTCAGATCCGCCGTGAGCAGCGTAGGCACAGAAACGAGACAGAGGTCGAACGACTTGGTTCGCTCATCCGCCTCGAGGTCCGAGATGAAGGTGACGTTGGAATTGTTGCAGTGCAGGCTGCGGAGTTGCTGGCAGCGGTTTTCCGACACATCAAATGCGACGACTTCGTAGGCGGACGAGAAACGTTCCATGAGATGAGCTCCGACAAACCCTACACCGACCACGAGGACGGTACCGTAGGTGGCGGGCTTGGTGACCTTGAGTGCGGCTTCGAGGGCGGTGGCGGTGGGGAAGAAGTTGACCTTGGTGGGCGAAGGTGTGGGGAGAGGGGAGATGCTATCTTGCGAGGCGGTAAGCGAGGGGCATCGCTGCATGGGGCTGAAGGCAAAGTCGTCCAGGTCGGCGGTTTCGCTCTCGTCTTCATCGTCGGAGACCTCGTTGGAGCCGGTGGAGGAGGTAGAGTCGGTCGTCTGCGATTCGGCAGGAGAGTTGGCGCCGAGAGCGGGGGCCAGGAGCCGGGCTACATCGAGCGTCGTCTCCTTGGCAGGGTTCTCGACCACGATCTTGCCCGCGTTGAGCTGGGGGAGGGAGGTGTTCTGAAGAAGGGCAGACATTGTGGACGAGAAGTATTAGAGGAACTGGACAGTGGAAAGAGGTGTTTGGCGTGGGAAAGGAGGGGTGGTGGTCTTGGAGTGGGTTGAGGATGAAGAGGCGGGGTCCTCGATGGTACAGATCCCTTCGATCTTTATAGGTTTGTGCGGACCAGTCGAATGCGTGAAAGTGCAATGGCAATCATGCGCCCATAGAGAATGACAGGAGCTGTACAACGGCAGCACTGCCCTCGTGCAAAGACACAGGCTGCCCAACACGCCGGTGCGACCTTGACTCACCGCTCGCTAGAGCTACAGTACAGCTCGCTTGAGGAGGCCGCCGGAGTCCTCGTCAAGCCTCACAGCGCCATTCTCGGCCACCCTCGGTGATCTCATCCGCGTCGAGCGCCAGAAACTGTTCGCCTGATTCGAGCAGCACAGTTAAGGTTTGAGCACAGACACTTGATCGCCAAGGATGCATGACGAGCGTTTCTATCCCAGCGAAACAGAAGGTGCTCGTGGGAAAGCGATCACCGCTTTTGGTAAGTCAAAATGTCCACGAGGAGCCTGACTGGCTCCTGATAGGCTCGTGGAGAGAGGGTGACTGTGAGACACTGTTTCACGAGGTAGCTGACGAGCCTGTTTGCTGAGACTGATTGGTGCTTGTTGCAGCTCGCTCAACAGGGCAACGAAGCGAACAATCTTGCTGTTTGGCGCGCTGATGGAGTTGGCGAGCACGATCTCGAAGAAGAACCGCAGTCGCACCGGAAGTAGGACCTCAGTCGAGCTCTTTTCACGGTCTGCTTGCCGTCAGAGCTTTCGCTCAATCGCACCTGCTTTCACCTAGAAGCGAATCGAAGATCGTATAACGCTGGCGATGAGCTGACGTCTGCAATAGAGGCGAACATGAGACCAGTACGAGACCGGATATGAGCTGCCATGAGGCGATCTGGGAATGCGCCTGGCGGAATGGTGAATTCCGAAGGAGCACGGGTGGTGCTCTTGAAGAGGTACGGCACTTCAGAGATGGACAAAGCGGCCAGCAGAAGAGGCAGAGAAGGCCCAAATGGGCAGGATCTTGAATGCATCCGAGGTGCCGGAATTAGCACCACGTGGGAGCTTTGCGACCTGGAAGAGGGAGAAGGAAAGCCACGATGATGAGGCGACAGAGTTCAGCAGCATCAGCCAAGGTCTCGCCGAGCCTCTCAGCCTGTCTAATTGTGATTGTCTTTCACTGCATTCTTGAAACATTGTCACCGTGCTCTCGTCACGCTTGCTCACCCTGATTCTTCTCATTTGGGACTCATGAGCTTTCGGTCTGATCATCAAACAAGTCCGCAAAGGGCGCGGAAGGCGAGGGCTGTTTTGCCGATTTCATTCGCCATAGATCAAGTCCGTCGACGTCCGTGTTCGGCGTCGTGATTGAGGTCTTGGTGAAGCTCGTCTCGCTCAGTACAGCTGGAATGAGGGGAGGGCGGTGCTTGACCGCTGCGGCTTTCGAAAGCTTGGCTCGAAAGACAATGGATGCATGACGCGATCCAATGCTTCGGTGTGCTTTGCTTCGTCATAGGAGCCGAATTGTTTTCAACCCAAGTCGGCGTACGAAGACCTCATTGATGGCGTCTTTCTGACCCCTAAAGCTGAGCACTGCGGTACAGAGCGTTCCTCGTCATTGTTGCGGAGAATGAAAACCTCGTACCACCGCTGATCCGCGAGAGGCTCAAATGCTGCTTTGTGCGAAATTCGCCGCACAGTTGATCTTCTTGCAGTGTTCGACGTGCAGAAGCGAGCTGCCACGCGAGCTTTTGTTCGCGTGCCCAGCTTATGCGATGCGTTCGCCTTACCTTAATTAATTAAAAAAAAGAACTCGATGCGGACTCGCAAATGGTACACTGTATGCATGGAACTCAATATCGGCGTCCTCTTCTCTTTCACTCCGCCTACTGTCAAGCTGATTCTATCTGCAAGCCACTTTCGTCGTCTTTGTTCATCTAGCACCAGCCAAGGCTTCGCTACTGATGTGAGCAAGAGGGGCCAGCTTACCGGCTTTCACACTTGATGGCAATTTCTGGCCTCTCGAGCCGCGCACCGTGGACACCCTCCTTTCGCTTCATGTCTGGGTGCGGCCACAAACCTTAATATAGGCTACTCTGAGACCATTCGCAGCCACAGACACCCTCACACAGCACCTGTAGCCTGCATTGCTAGAAGATCGACGCTATGATGAGGTGCGAGCGAACTTGCGCACCAAGCTTTCCCATGCAGCCGTTCTTCCACTTTCGTCGTACATCTCGTCTTTCACGCTAGCATTGTGTCCTGTATGCAGTGAAGGCCTTCATGCAGGAAGCTGAGACCAACAGCCATCGATAGTCTTGCTCTCTTTCGTGCGATTGAGATCAAAGCAGAAGGATGAATGACATCCTCGAAACAAGGTTGCATCTCCGTCTCGATGCGAATTAGTTGCTCGGACCTTGCTGGTTTGACGTTGCACCCTTCTTCTCGTTCTTCGCTTTGATCAGAGTAGACTCGATCGAGCTCAGACTTTGTCCCCATCGCGCTGCCTCGCTTTCGAGCCTTCTTCCTCCTCTTCCACCACCACCAACATCGCCACCAGCCATCAATTGCCTTCGCTCAACAGCGAACAGGCAGATGCAACACGGTCCATAGAGCAGGCAACGACCATGAACGGGGACAACCTCACGCACGGACGTGGCTCCTCGTCACAGCAAGCATCGATCTCGACCTCAATTCCGCCTTCGTCATCGAGGCCACCGATCACATTCGCGCCCCCGCCAGCGAGGCTCAGACGGCAACGAACAGCAAGCACAGCGTCAAGCATCTCGATCGCATCTCAGCAGCGCCTGCCTGGTCGCAGCTCCTTTTCATCAAGCAGGCGCAGCTCGATCGCGTCCTCGAACTCTTCGAGCGGAGAAGAGGACGATGTGTTCGACGACCGACACATTGCCGCCTTTCCTTTCTCGCGCCGCTACTCGAGCAACTTTGCGTCAAGCTCGGCAGGTGTCGCGCAGCCTCCGACGCCTACAACGCCCATGACGCCTATGACGCCTTTCACACCCATGACGCCTGGTTTCCGTCGATCAGGCTCCTTCATGACGGGCGGCAAGGGAAAAGTGCGGCCGCAAAGCCAGATCATGGTCGCAGAGCAGAGCGAGCAAGGACAGGCTTCAGCAAGCACGTCGCAGCTCGAAGCGCCTCAACAGGCCGAATCGGCCACGCCATCGGAGTCGGGCAAGGGTGATCTCAGCAGAGCGTCTTCGATCGCCTCAAGCAGCAAATCGATAGCAGCCAGCGTGGCAGACTTCTTCCGAGCTGGCGGCGGTAGTGCAGCTTCCTCGCAGGCGGAAGCAGATCAACCGCAGTCCCCTTACACACGGTCTTCGTACACTCGAATACGGGCTCGTAGGCGAGAACCTTCGGCGCCGACACAGGTCGTCGAGGGCGATCCTTTCTCCGACCCAATCTCAGTTGAGCCCGTGGCGTCAACACCGGAGGCTACTTCAGCCAACGCTCCGGACGAGATACAGCCCATCGACGACAAGGACAACGGTCGGGACATCGAAAAGGACGCCATCCACCTCAGCGGCGGTAAACCAGCATTCGACGGCTCGCTCTTCCCCGACTACGCGCCTCTCGTCCAGTCAAGAGTCACCGTCGGCCGTTGGGGCCTCATCCTCGCCATCGGCTCATTCAACCTCGCCCTCGTCATCCTCTTCCTTTTCCTCGCGCCCGACGGAGCTTCCCTCGTTATGATGGTCGCCCTCAAATCGCGAGATATCCTCTCAGTCCTTTGGCAGACACTCCTCTTCATCATCTCTCTCATCTGTAAGCCTTTTCGCAAGAAGAAGGAGACCGTCGTTCACCCGCCGCGCAAGATCGTCAGCCTCGTCCCCGTATACAAGGAGTCGACGCAGGACGTGCTCGACACGGTCGACTCAATCATCACCGACAATCCAGTCCGTCCGCAGGACTTCAACATCATCGCCATCATGGCCGACGGCTTCGATGTAGAGGACGACGTCATCATCCAAGATACCATCTGCCGCGTCGACGACTCGCCCTACTTTTCCTGGAAGATCCGCGAGTCCGCGTTTCGACTTCAGTTCGGCTATCGAATGGGATGTCCGATCATGATCGTGAGGAAGGTCAAGAATGCGGGGAAGAAGGACTCGCTCATTTTCGCGTTTGACCTGTTTAACAGCGATAACGAGGCGACGGGGCATTGCAACGCCGAGGCGAGGGCGATGGTGTTGGACCACATCCGACGGCTATATGACCAGCCCGAGTTGGAGTACTTTGACTTTGTGTTTTGTACGGATGCGGATACAAAGATCCTCGCTGGGTCGGTGAACGTGTTGGCGGACCGATTGATGGATGAGGGCGAGGAGACGGTGGGAGCGTGTGGCATTGTCGAGGCTGATTTCGAGAAGCCCGGTCGCTCGCTTCGAACCTGCGGGCTGTGGTATTTCTGGGACCACTTCCAAGGCTTCCAGTATACCTACGGACAGTGGATCCGGCGAAGATCCGAATCGTCTTGGGGACGAGTCACCTGCATGCCTGGTGCGATCACCATGCTTCGCACCGGCGCGATCCTCGGTCAAGCCTCCGCCGAGTACCGCAAACACGTCCAAACGGGCAACCTTGTCAACCGTCAAGTCCAGTACCAAGGCACCGACCGTCGTCTCTGCTGGTCGATCATCTCCCGCTCCAAGTCCGTTCGAACCGTCCTCGAAACGCGCGCAGCCTGCTTCACCATCCCCCCGCAATCCCTCTCGCACTACCTCTCCCAGCGCCGTCGTTGGGGATCCAACGCCTACTTCAACGCCTTTGTCACCCTCACCCAGCCCAACCAGCACCTCGTCACGCGCATCTGGATGAGCCTCGAGATGCTTCGCTCCACCCTCGTGTTTTTCAGGATGTATAACTTCGGCCATTTCGTCTTCAACCTCATCACCAAGTTCAGCCTGCTCGGCATCGCCCCTCTACTCGCTATCACGCTGCTACCGCAGATCTGGTTCTTCTTCTGCGTAGTGCTGCCGACGAAGCGCTATAGGGGGTTGTGGCATCATTTGCTTTACGGGGCGATGCTCAATCGGTTGTGCAGCATCGTGCTCACGCCGACGGTGTATGCGAATGTGTTGTTGGGTTTCGGAGACTTTAGATGGGGGAAGAGTCATACGGGTGCGAACGCCGCCACGCAGCAGCAGGCGAAGGAGGAGGATCAGAAGGTGGATGCGATGGAGAGGGGTGAGTCGAGACCGGGCACGCCGCCAAAGGACTATACTGAGGTCTGCTAGATGCGCGACTATCGGGCGGAGCAATGTCAAAGTCTTGTCAGACAGCAGACTGTTCAACTCGTGCTTTGACAGTTTCACACACCTGAGCGAATCAATGGAAAGAAGCATTTCGAATTTCAAGAGAGGCTAGCAAACAAGAAGGACCATCAAACGAGACACTCGACAAAGGCCAAACCTTTGAATACTCGAGTCGGCGAGAAGCCGCAGAACAAGAAAGCTTGAGAAGCTTGAGAAGTCGAAGAGCGGGTCGAGAGCCGGATGCAGAAAAGCTTTGAGGTGGGGGATGAGAACAAAATCCGATCGAAGAAGGTCCCCTGAGCTGGCACCGACTAGAGGAGACCGCCGAGTCCGCTGGTGGGAACAGCTGCAATGGACGAAGGAGCAGCGCTGGTCACGATCGGAAGCACAGCCGACGTCACGACGGGGATTAAAGGCAGAGAGCTGGTGGGCAGAGGTGCGACCGAGGTAGGAAGAGGTGCGACCGAAGTGGGAAGAGGTGCGATCGAGGTGACTGGTGCAATGATTGAAGTCACAGGCGCGATGATCGAAGTCACGGGCGCGACGACCGAAGTCACAGGGGGCAAAGCCGAGGTGACAGGGTCCAGGATCGAAGTAGGAACCGGAGGCAGAGCCGAGGTCACTGGCGCCACGATCGACGTGACAGGGTCCAAGATCGAGGTCGGGAGAGAAGTAGGGACGGGCAGAATCGAGGTGACCGGGTCCAAGATCGAAGTCGGAAGCGAAGTGGGAACGGGCAGCACAGAAGTCACTGGGCCCAAGATCGAGGTTGGAAGGACGGTGGGGAGAACAGATGTTGGAAGGACGGTAGGGATCACAGACGTCAGAAGGACGGTAGGCATGATTGTGGGGATCGATGTAGGAAGAGACGTAGGAATGATCGTTGGGATCGAAGTAGGCAGCGACGTAGGGAGGATGGTGGGGAGCGAAGTAGGCAACGACGTAGGAATGATCGTGGGAATAGACGTGGTCGGCACGGGAACGGTGGGCACGGGTGGCAGACGTGGAACACCACAGCGCCTCAGAGCGCCGAAGACTCGGTCCAGGATGTCTTGAGGGTTGGCACCGTTGTTAGGCCCTCCGAAGAGTCCCAAGCCGCCAAGCACCTCCTGCAAGATGATGCCGACGCAAGACTGGCGACGCTCGAGCTCCTGGATCTCGGGGGTGGGGGCTCCCGAAGCGGTAGAAGCCAGCGAAAGGGCGAAAAGGACGGCAATAGTCTTGAAGGCTTTCATCTTGACAAATATACTTGCTCGCTTGTTTTCAGGTAGGGTCTAGGAGCGAGGCAGGAGAGATTGAGGTCTTGCTGGCGAGGGAAGGAGCTTGGAAGGCGATGAGAAGAAGTTCGACGACGGGGGCCAAGATCCTTTCCTCTTTATACCTTTTGATCTTCGCAAACGATGTATGAAGCAAAACCAACTTTCCCCGAGCGATGACTCAAAAGAAGCCTTGGCCGTCTCTGCAACTGCTCTGCTCAGCGCTTGGGTTCGTGACTTGCGGATCGCAACACAAGAGAGCAACAGGAACGAACGGATGACTGAGAGTACTCAGTAGAGGTCGAATTTGGCAGCCAAGTCGTGATGGCGAGTCTCGAAAGCAGTACCTTTCGCTCCTCTCGATGAGCCGCATATGGTGAAAGTCGAGCCACTTTCGTAGTGAGGCTGCGTTTCGGTCTCATCGTATGGATCACAGATGGATGTTCAGCCGGCGAAGATCAGCTGAAACGTCCGATCGCGATCATTCAGGCCACGGCCTCGCCAAACTTGAGAGGAACGTGTGAACGCCACCAACCACGAACCAAGCCACGCGTTTTAAATGATGTCTCTGTCGAATGGAAAAAGCGACAAGTATCGACGAGAAGAGCAGATTCCGCCTATCCTTCGATCCGGGTTGAACGAAGGCAAGAAAAAAGGATAGCGTCGGCAGGCATCGACACGTGCGGATTCTCACTTCAGGTGAGCAGCACGTGCGACTCTTACGATGCCGAAAAGGAATGGACATTTCGCACACTCGCAGCATTGGGATACGAACTTCTCGTCGAAAGGTGATCATGATTGCGAGGACAAGGACCTAGATCAGCGATATGCTGAATCAACGTTCCGGTGCGGCATTCGAAGCACAACATTCGCCGCAGAAAGTATGCTCAATGATTAGCCGGATGCTGTTCTCGAACGCTCGGATCGAGATCACACGAAATACCGCGTGGCTTGGCGCTCAGGACTCGAGCACTGGTAGCTCGGCATTCTCGGTCAACATGACCGCCACTGTTGTCTTGCGGGGCTCAGCCACTTTTCCGCCTGAATTGCTTCCGAACGCGGCTGAGATGAAAGCAGACTCGTAGCTCAAGTTCGCAGGCTCGGGCCTTTGACATTGTAGGCGAGTTGTGGCAGCGTCAGACACGGCCACCCAAGCCACGGCTCACATGTGCTAAGCGAAACGACGTTGACCATCAGGCGAGGCATGTCACACGAAAATTGTGGGGTCGGCCCCATCTCGCGTGTCGATTCTTCCTCCTCTTTTTCTTTTCAAATTCGGCGAAAAGAATCCAATCAAGGCTGTCAGATACCGCCCCGGTCCAGACGCCGAGCGCCCAAAGGCCGCGGTACCCCGCTTTTCGAGATGGTTGCGAGTGATCACTGCTCACCATCGTCACCGTCGAGCAGCCGACGGGGTAGCATGGTCTCGCCTAGGCCATCACATGACTCGTGAAAGACCTCACTCACGCCTGGTACATTGGCCGCTATGGTGGCGCTTGGCAAGCGAGTCCAGCTCGATGAACGTGTGAGAATCGTAGAGAGTGAGCCTCGACGCACGTGATGGGGTGCGCCACATTCAGGTCGCCGTCGCTGACATGCTCACGTCAGCATCAAGGACGGATCCATATCCACGATCGATCGATCTTCAAGCCTTTGCTGATCCAAAGAGACAATGTGAATCTAGATGCGGATGAGTCGAAGATATCGTCGAGAGTGCCTGAAGCAGGAATGTGGACCAAACCTCTGCCGCAAGAAGCAACAACGATCAGCTCTCAAGGATGACAAGTCTTGAAATTTCGCTCTCGCTCTGGGCGATGCTCGATGTCACTCGCAGATCGACAGGTGATCAACAAACGTGCGGTAATAGCCCGTACGATTTCTCAAAAGCACGCTCTCGACGATTCTATGCCACTGAATGTCAATTGAGATTAGAAAGAGAGTCTAGCAGTGGTGAGAACGATAACGAAAATGGGGCTGGTCTCGAGAGATGACAACGAGGAGCCTTTGCGGGGCTTCTTCTTGACTCGGGACTCTTCGTGAGTTCGCGAACGAGGCTCTGCTTAGAGTCCGAGATCTTCAAGGGCCTGGTTAAGCTCCTGGACGATGTCTGAACGCTTGCTCAGATCCTGGACGATGTCTGAACGCTTTCTCAGACCCAAATCGGCCAAAGCAGCATTGAGTTCCGTTACAATATCTGAGTCTCCCCTGCGACGGAGACCGAGGTCCTTGAGCGCGTTTGAGAGTTCCTGCACCACAGTTTCGCGCTGAACAATCGCTCCAGTCGACGAGGGAGCGGGAGCTGCGAAGGCAGTAGAAGCGACGGCCAGAGCGGCGAGGACGGAGAGAGACTTGAAGAACTTCATCTTGATTGGTTTGCTTGTTGGTGATTGAGGATGGATGATCGAGGTTTGAGAAGGTGGAAATTTCTTTCTTGGATGCTGAAGGTTGAGATTGATGAGGAGTGAGATTGAATTGGATTCAGATGAGCAAGCTTTATACCTTTTGATCGCCCTAGGACGTCCGTCATCGAAACACCTCCATGGTCTTCACAGGCTTCTGCGAGTCCTCATGGAGACGTCGCTCACGCTGGAGGATGATTCTGGGAGAGCGACCTCTCGCGCACTGTACGCGAAGGTAGCAGAATCAGAGATAAGGAGTCACCAGCTGTTTCATACAGCTCGCCAAGAGCACGTCTTCACTTCCTCTACCTTCACGATGACGACGAGCGAGCAATCAACTGATAGGCTCGTTGTTGCCGATGAAGTCAAGATGCTTTAGCGCGACCGATTCAGTTCATTGCGTTGCCGGAAGGAGCTCGTGATAAGAAATACATTCACAGTGGGTGTCACCGAATCGAACCGACACACCAAACGTGCTATCACGAGCAGGATGCTTCGAAACGAGGACTTGGTGCGAAGGGTCTGCCCAATCACGATGCCTCTTCTTGATCTTGATGGGTCTAACGTCAACGATACGATTCCGCCCGAAGGCGATCTAGTGTCACTCGGTAAATGACGATCGTCTCAAGAGCTTCTGTCCGATCTCTGAAACCCGTACTAAAGCACGAAGCGAGAGATAACGATCAGACCAGCCTCGGAATGGAAGTCCCAGTTGCGGCGGCGGCTCGAGTGACCCAACGGAATACACAGAATGCCGACGGCGTTTGACAGTCAAGCTCCGCTTTGACGTGCCATATCGTTTTCTCATACGCCTTCCGAGGACGCCTTCGAAGCTTCTTTCGCACTGTCGTCATTCGGGAGATAAGCACCATCCGAACAAAGACGATCCGCATTGTGAAGGCTCGCGTAAACAAAACCAAGATCTAAGCGAGGCACGCTAGATTCTGCTCGTTAGCGCGATTTTGCTTATCTCTGCTGCCCGAGGAGCCAATCGGCCGCGAGGTCAAATCTGTTAAATCTGCACTGCCGGCTGTCCAGTTTCGCATTCTGACCATGCTCGATGTCGTCGTCCAGCTATGGCGGCAGAGCTTTCACGATGGTATGAGTACGGCAGAGATACTCGAGAGCCGAGGAAGGAAGCCGGGCAACAGCTTCCGCATGACCCAGAACCGGCCTGCTCTAACCGGATCGCAGTGAGTGAATCATAAAGTCGCCAAGAAGCTTCTTTCCCCCACTTCCTTGTCGATCCAAGCGAGATGGGGCGCAACATCGCTAGGGAGCTCAGAGCGCGCGTCTAGCATGTGCATCAATTGGCTTCGATGAGCGACTAGGTGCACAAGCTTGTCGCCTTCCCTCCAAATGGGCGGTACTTGAGTTCCGACATGTACGCTCGAGTCGCCCCAGTTCTCGGATCGCTTCTTTGTTCCTTGCAATCCCGCACGCCGGTACGCTTTGACCGCCCTGCGAAAAGCTCATCGGCCGCTCTGAACGTGACGTACATACACGAGAGTGCCCTGATCCCCTTTCGATAGCTTTCAATTGAGTGTACATTTTTGCGCCGTAGCAAATCTCAGGTGAGCTTCACCTCGTTGATCCTCAAGCATGTACTACACGGTACTCGGAATGATGTCACCTCATGCCCGTAGCTTCATCTTATTTCTACGACTGCTGAACGAGCTTGAGACCGCACAAATCTTCCAAGCAGAGAGCAAGAGATCCACGACGAGGAGCAATGCGAGGCTGTCAAGCAAAGTGAACGCCGTGCGATTGGAGTTTGGCGCGGTTTCTAACATCATTCGTGCACAGGCTTGCGCTGTCGTGCTCAAACCCACTCTTCTCGGGCGGCTGTAAGGCTGGAACATGCAACATATTGGGCGGTAGAGCTGCACTGTTGAACATGCGAAAGCAGACTTCTGAACCAAGGTGCGTTTCGCCGTGAGACGATCTCATACCAAGCTCGCAAGTAATCTACTGAAAGAGACAACCGTTTGGGTGGTCTCAGCGCGACAAAGCATTGGCCGACATGTGGGCGAACATCTAAAAGAAGTAAAGCATCCCTGACAGGGTCAACATCTGCTAAGAACGAGGTTCGAGAGCGCGTCGAACCCACAACTGCACCTCGAAGCGCCCTTTGTGCTTGCCATCGGTTCTCTTTTGCCACCCGCGGTTCCCATCTTGCTCACGTCTGGTCCTCCCCGGATCACTCGTGGGCAAGACCCTCAAGACGACGTAGACGAGTAGCAGAGTGTGATATGATCTGTGTATAAAAGCCGTCAGCGATCTCTTTCGACTGTCATCGCATCCGTACTTGTCGCTCCTGGCGACCCTTCTTCCTCGCAGATTACAGACAGTCTCGCCTCTGTACCTCTCCCCTTCGACTGTATCTCTGTCTCTACGGTTTTTTTTTTCACGATGACCTACATCCCCAACCTCTACAAACCCATCACGGTCGCCCAGCTCACCTTCCCCCACCCGATGCGCACCAACTCGGACCTCGTCGCCTTTGCCAACCTCATCCTCCGTCCACGACCCAGCAAAGCGGTCGAGATCTACATGATCCTCGACGTCATCCAGTCGTTTTTCACCTTCTGCCTGTGCGCCTCGGTGATGTTCAAGCGCGGCCGAGTGAAAGATTTCCGCATCGTAACCCTGCGCAAGACGCCGTACGGTACATTTATCGTTCCGAATGCGGTGTGGTGGATGTTAGCGCTGATTGCGGTGTATCTGGCTGGATGGGCGGGGTTTTGCAGTTGGATTCTGTGGGTGCAGAAGACGGATCGGCCGTTGACAGAGTGGTTGTGGTACGTGCCGTTGCCATGGCTGCCACTGGCGTTGGGGGCGTTTTACTGTACGTACGGATTTGTGCTGACGTGTGCGCCCAGGAGTCCGATCTCGAACCTTGCGGGGAGGGAGACGGAGGGGAGGTTGGGTTGGATGTATCTGCCGATGCCGAGGTCGGCGTGGTTGATGAACACGTTCATGGTAGGCGTGGGGGTGGTGATGGTGATCTACAACGCTGTTTTCACCATCCTCAACGGCAGGCTGAGAGCACTGACACACGAGTCAGGACACGATCTCTACCGCCTCGTCCTCTCCCAGCAACATACACCCGAATGGCTCGCAGCACCACCCACAGAGGAACTGCTCGAGCTGGTCCGAACGGCATGGTGTGACGCATGCAACGTCTTCCGCTGCTGCTGTGCCGCAATTGCCTCCTACGTGGTATTGCTCGTCATCATCGTCGCCTTGCTGGTCGTCTACGCCATCCCCAACCACTTCTACCTCATGGACCACCTCGTGCGAGTATACCCCGACGAAGACTTTGTCCAACCCAGCCCACGTACCCCTCTCACCATCGCTCGAGCGCTGTGGAGCATCGGCAAACCAACACACCTGAAGGGGAGCTCGTATACGGCGTTCAAGAAGATGTGGATGATGGTGATGGTAGGCCACACGCAGGTTTTCCTCACCCTCGGAGGCTGCGCTATGTTTGCGGTGCCTGTGGTGTTTCTCCTCTTTGTGCCGTGGAACAACTTCTTCGACGGTCAGAGCGTTGATCATCAGGTGACGTTCATCGTAGCGTTCTGCATCACCGCAGCTTTCCTCACCGCAGGCTGGATCACGGCCTTCTCCGGAGTGCTCACTTTCGACGACATCTTCAGAGTTGTCTCCGGGCTGGGCGCAACCCAAACCCAGGCGGCAAGCGACGGCGAGGCTTCGACAACGGTTGTCAAGTACAACCGTAGCTTGCTCATGCCCCCACTCAGGGGAAAGGTCAGCTTCGCACACTCAACAGCGCCCTCTTCGACAACCGAAAAGACAGACAGCCCGGTCTACGAGGTCAACGCAAATACGGTGCACGTCGTCACCGAGACGTTTGTACAGGTCGACGAGGCCGATGTCGAGGCGCAGAAGGGTCGGAATAGCGCGGCGCCATATGGCTTTTTGAGTCGCAAGAGGGACAGCTGAATAGATCTGCGCCGCGTCTCTGTACACTCATTGTCCAATGCCACACTCTTTCAGGATTCGCTGTTTGAACACGTGCGACTGATGAAGGTGTCGAAAATGACGAGAGACTGCTAACGATACAATGATGTGCGATGTGCGATGTGCGATGCGATGCGATTTTGAACGAGACTGACGAAGACCCAAACCACCGAGAGACGCAGAGACTGATTGGGAAGAATCGACCTCAGCCTGCTAGTGCGCAGCTGTACCCGATCGACCATCGCCTTGACGCTGAGCAGCCCTCGCCTCGCGTGCTGCTGCCTGTCGAGCACGCCTCTCTGCGACCCTAGCCGAACGCTCCTCGCCAGTCTCGAGACGTTGCTCGTCAAACAGCCACCTGCGCCTTCCGCCGAGAACCCCACGAACCTGCTTGCGAACCGCCTCGGTCACCACGGCGTGGGGCTGGACGAGGTCCATGGCGTCCATGGCCTCGTCGATGTCCAGTCGAATCTCACGCAGAGAATCAGAGTCGCCGGCGTATCCATCGTACTCGAGCTGAGCGATCAGCAACCACGCCCACGACGGAAACACCTCGTCGGAGCCGATAAAGTCGTACCATTCGGTGAGCGAGACCCAACGGCCGCGCAGGTGCGAGAGCCACTCCTGGCCCCACGACGCCATCATGCCCGGGAGCTGGGACAGTTGCGGCTTGCGTAGATAGGCCGCCAGCTGAGCTCGGCCAACACGAGCAACGAAAGCGTCCGTTTCGGCATCGGTCTCGCCAATCCGAAGCTTGAACATGATCGCCTGTTCGTCGCTGCGCAGGTTGGCGGCGGTGCGAGCCTCCTCAGCTCGGTCCTGTTCCTGCGTGGCTCGCTGATCCTGCGCGGTCTGCTCGTTGTCGGCGTCTCGCTGGCCCTGCGTGTCTCGATCCTGCATGGCGATGTCGGGCGACGACATGTTCGAAGGCTGCGACTCACGGGGTGCGCTTCTGCGCAGCAGAGACGAGAAGTTCGAGGGACGGCCGTGCGGATCTGGCCGGACTGATGGCGGATGAGTCGTGCGGAATGACCGTTCACAAAGCTTTGAGGGTAGACGAGCGGGATAGCGAAGGGAGCGGTGGGACGTTGAATGTGCGCTCAGACGAGCAAGAGTGTCGACGAGGGATCGATGGCCGTTCGTTCAGCGAGAGCTTTGATACGAAGAGACGAGATCTTGATGATGAGCGAAAGAGCGACGACACTGGTGGCGAAGAAGGAAAGGGCGCAGTCGACTCAGCGCTCCTTTTCACCTGTCTCGACATCTGAGTGAGCGAACGGCAAAAGAGGCACAAGGTCAGTAATCGTTAGTGAGGCTGAGTCGTCGGCCCATCCGTAGCTGTGACTAGAAAGAACAGTCGAGGTTCCTCTCTCCGCACACACACAGGCGCGTGCACAGTCCAGCGACGTGACGACGTTGAATATTTTGGATTGCGCATCAATCAATCGGGAGTTGAGATACGTTTTGAAATCTGAGGAGCAGCACCTTCAGAGCTTGCCAGCCTCGATGCCTCGTGCCGAAAGCTTCTTCTTGAGCAGCTTGGCCACCTCGTCGATGTACTCCATGGTGGTGACGTAGTGCTCGCGCTTCATGCCCTTGCCGTGGTAGATCAGCGCCAAGTCCTTGGTCATCTTGCCGGCCTGGATGGCGTCGAGACACGCCTCCTCGAGCGCGTTGGCGAAGAAGATCAGGTCGTCGTTCTTGTCGAGCTTACCGCGGAAGGCGAGACCACGGGTCCATGCGTAGATCGAGGCGACCGAGTTGGTCGACGTCTCGTTGCCCTTCTGGTGTTCTCGGTAGTGTCGCGTGACGGTGCCGTGAGCAGCCTCGGCCTCGATGATGCCGCCATCTGGTGTGATCAGCTCGCTCGTCATCATACCCAAGGAGCCGAAGCCTTGTGCGGTGATGTCCGAGATGACGTCTCTGCAAAGCATGGAACACGAAGAAGGAAGGATAGGGCCGGTTGAGTCAGTAATGTCGACCACGAAGAAAAGGGAACGAGACAACCCGACTTCTCGTTCGCAAGCATCCATGCAGGTAAGGGGACGCAATGTGCCAACCACTTCGCCATGAGCAACAGCCATCCCTACACATCCCCGATCGCCTGAACCCATTCGTTGACTTACCCATCGTAGTTCTTCAGCGCCATAAGATAGCCACCGTCACTCTTGATCATCTGCGCTACCATGTCGTCAATGAGGCGGTGTTCATACCACAGTCCCTTGGCCTCAAAATCCTTCTTATATGTTGTCTCGTATAGGTGCTGGAAGACATCCTTGAAACGACCATCGTACGCCTTGAGAATGGTGTTCTTCGTTGACATATAGAGCGGGATGTTCTTCTCGAGAGCCATCTTGAAGCACGAATGGGCGAAACCGGTGATCGACTCGGTGGTGTTGTACATAGCCAGACCGCATCCTCCACCCTCGGGGTAGTTGAAGATCTCCCACGTCTGCGACTCGGAGCCGTCGTTGGGCTTGAACTCCATGGTGAACTTGCCGGCCTTGTCGACGGCAAAGTTCTGGCATCGGTACTGGTCACCGAAAGCGTGGCGGCCGATGACGATGGGCTTGGTCCAGCCGGGAACGGGACGGGGCAAGTCGTCGAGAACGATGGGAGCGCGGAAGACGGTACCGCCGAGGATGTTGCGGATGGTACCGTTGGGAGAGAGCCACATCTTCTTGAGGCCGAACTCCTTGACACGAGCCTCGTCGGGCGTGATGGTGGCACACTTGACACCGACCTTGTACTTCTTGATGGCCTCGGCGGCTTCGACGGTGACCTTGTCGTCGGTCTGGTCACGATACTCCATGCCGAGATCGTAGTACTTGAGGTCGATGTCGAGGAAGGGCAGGATGAGGTCCTCGCGAATCTTGTGCCAGATGATGCGGGTCATCTCGTCGCCGTCGAGCTCAACGACGGGGTTGGCGACCTTGATTTTGGCTGGTGGTGCCGAACCACGTGGGCGAACGATGGACGACATGGCGTGCAAAGAATGAGGAGAGGGGGTGACGAGGTCAGCGTCTGAAGGCGAAGGAGGGAAGCGGAGAAGGGGCTAGAGAAATGAAAGCGGGGAAGGACAGGTCTATATGCGACTTTGGGCGGGCGACCGGTCAAAATGGCTGGGGAAAAGCGCACCTGAGCCGTCACATCCGGCGCGTCAAAAAGCCGGAGAGAAGGAAGAAGCCTTCTGAGCCTCGACTTGAGCCGGCCAAATTACCAAGAATCTGGGCGGAAATCCAACAGAGGAAGCGCAAAATTGGCAATTTCCGATAAAAATTGCCTTTTGCTGTGCTTCGCTCCGCTCGAGCCAGCGAGAAGTTGCTGAGAGCAGACCCCGCAAGCCTCACCAAGTGGTGGCGCAGGAGCCTGCTCGCAAGGCCCTTTGCGTCTGCTGGGGTCGTGAGCAGAGCAAAGGCTGACTGCTGCTCGCTGCCCCCGACCCTGTTAGGGCAGGACGATGCAGCTGCTGCAGCCGTTGCTCGCTCTGTGTGAGGAGGGTGGTCCCAGTGCGAGATGCCACCAAGAGTCGAAGAGAAATGGGCGGTGGGAGAGCAAGAGAAGAGAGGTGGAATCGGTTGGAGACTTACCTGGAGCAGTCATTGTGGAAGAGAACAGACGAGCGCTGATACCAAAGCTGAGGGAAGAGCTGTTGCTGGCGAGGTTGGTGGTGCGAGCTGAAGCCAGAAGCGAGGCGTTCTGGAAGCTGGTGCGAGTGTTGGCGGTGCGAGCGACTCGAGAGGTGAGAGTCGAGTAAGAGCGTGCGGAGGTGGCAAAGACTCGAGTGGAAGCGTTGGTGCTGAGACGCGCTGCGGACATCTACTTTGCGCGAAAGAGGAGGAAGATGATGGTGTGGAGAGGGGATGAAGAGCGGCAGTTCGGAGGGATATGGGAAGGACAGATTCGGATCAAGCGAGAATGGCCGACACGAGACAGATGTGGGGTTGCGAAACAGGTCAAAGCCGATTGGGCCAGGGTTCAGCGCGGGTGGGAGAGAGGGTCAGAAGAAAGTCGGTGACCAAGACGGAGGGATGAAGGCCGATGCGGTCGAAAGCGAGCCAAAAGAAGGATGCAGCGTGCCGAGCAGCGGAAGATAGTTTTGGGGGGAGATGGCGGTGAAGGACGATCCAATGAGGTAGCGCGGAAAGAGCCGCTCAAAGGGAAGGAAGGGTCGTACAAGAGGCGCGCGTCCGGAGGTCGCGGGCATACCCAGACGGCCGAACAAAGGCGAGGTAGATGAGGCGACGAAAAATCAAGAGGTGTTAGAACGGCAACCAATCCAAGTCAAGTCAGAAAAATCCGCCAAGAAGAAGAAGAAGACGATGCGGAGATCCATGAGCCAACGGCGAGACAGCGTGGAACGAGGTCATATGTCGGATGTCGCAGCAGGCAAGGAGGGTCGATCGAGACAGTGTCATGCAGCGGTTCGATCCAGTCGCAACGAGTCCGTGTCGCCGTGGCACAAGACGGTACGTGCAGGGGACGGAGGGGGGGCAGATGGTGTATCAGGTGTCGGTGGTTGCGAGAATGTCGAGGGTTGCGAGAAAGCAGCATAGATACGACGAGTGGACCGACAGCAAAGTCATGGTGGCATCGAGATAGCGAGTGAGAACCAATTGAGGGAGGAGGGCAAAGCATGAAGGTCAGTCGTCGGTTCGATGATCCGCATGGCGCGCCGTCCGGTGAATCCATGCTGGAGAGAGTTGCGTCCAGCCTGCTAGCAGTGAGCTTGCCATGCTCCTGAGATGCTCTGAATCGGCGCCAATGTACGTTCCATCGGACACGCGAGCGTGCGAGGAGAGAGAATGTAGATGTCAGGTACGTACGGTGACCGGTGCGGATGAAAGCCGCGAGCTGGATCAAGAAGATGCTTTGGTGGTGGGAGTTGATCTCCAAGTTGACGCCGATTGTGAGAGCGGGTTGAAAGCGGTGTTGTTGGTGATGAGGGATGGTGGTGATCAGGTACGAGTTGCCCGAAGGTGTCAAGGATGGCTCGAGATGTGGAGACTTTCTTCTGAAAAGCTGCATGAACGATTGATTGACTCGACGCTGCTGGTCTGTGATTTGCGTGAATGCCAGTCTTATCGCTGCAGATCAAAAGAGCCCACAGCAGAGCGCGACCTCTCGGTGAACCAGACGGCTGTTGGAAAATAAGCTTTTGTCCAGTCAGACGGCCGAGTGAGCGAGCAGACGCGCACAGTTCAAAGCGTTCAAAGCGGAGAGAGCGAGTTGAACACATGCTGCAGCCAGCTGGACCCTCCTTTGATCTTGTGTTCACCTTGTCATCCATCTCATCTGGCATTGTCGTCAGCTTTGCTCGTCCCTGACCTACTCACAAAGAAGATACAGAGCTCACCTCGTTGAACATCACCTACGAACGCCACCACCGCATCCAGCATACCACATCGGTCTCATCACCATACACAAACGCGAGAATGAACGTCAAGCCGCATAAGCAGTCCATGTCGGAGCTCAAGCTGCGCAGACTCACAGAGCACAACCAGCGCTTGAAGGAGGACCTCGACCGACCCCGTATTCGTGTTTCGGAAGCTAGTCAAAGGTGGGTTATTCACCTCACATCAAGTAGTTGCCGGATCGAAGCGTCGAAGCGGTCAGCTTGCGATGACCTCCTTGACACTTCTGCTTTTGCGCTCAATCGAGAGAACATCCACTGACGCTGGCTTAGTTCGTCCCATTGACCCGCCAACAGCCTCATCAACTACTGCAAGAGCACTCGTGACTACCTCGTTCCATCCGTCTGGGGTCCCGTCAGCAAGGGCGAGGACCCATACGCACCTGCTGGCGGAGGATGCAACTGTGTTGCCATGTAGATCTGCGCCAACCTCTAACGCCCTTCCTGTCGGCCTTCGTTCCATCGAAAAGTAGATCTCATAGCTTGATGCCAAGGCACACTTCTCATATATCCCAGCGTTGCCGGTATCGTTCTCATGTCGCATTCACTGTCACTCATCTTGTCTCGTTCTGGTCTTTGCATAACATCGCATCTGGCAATCGGTGCCTTCATCCGTTCCTGGATCTCGTGCCTTGTGAAGCGGTAGGAATGTGGCTGTGAAGTGATTGCGACGGTGTGCTGAGTAGTGTGGATGTGACAGACGTGAGAAGCAGCCCGTGGAAAAATCCTTTGAGCCAGCTTAGCCAACACGATCTATGATCACGAGCACTGACCCAACTCCACCTTGCTTTCCTTCCACCATCAATTTGGTCACCGTCGCACACAACCACCTCAGTGGATTCAGAATTCGCCTCACAACGGACGATCTCTGCTCGAACATACAGTCCAATTCACCACCCGCGCTGTCTGCATCCCTCCGGAGCGTATCTTACACGTTCCCGGCACAACCGCGTCCATGGATTCACTCCTAACATGACGCTCTCAGACTCGTTCTGGACCTTCACTCGTCTCGCTAACGCCTGGTCCACATCGTCGCCTCCACCGAAACCACGCAGGAGAACAGCTGTGTTCACGCAGCAGCACATAGAGACCATCGGGGGCGACAACCATCATGCATTCCGCTTTGCTCCCCCGGCTCCGGTGCTTGGAGATCCTCGGCTACCGATTGAGCTCATCGTGCACATCGTCCTCCTAGCTGCGCAAGAGCTGTCTGCCGATCGAACCTCGCCGACCGTGCGCCTACTGGAACTGGCCAGCATCAGCAAGACTTGTCATCGTGCAGTGCTGTCCATGTTCTTGCTGCCTGAACTCTGCTTGTATGGCTTCCAGCAGATTCGGTCGTTTGCGGTTTCCCTTGGTAAGGACCATAGTGGGATACGAGCGATAGCGCGCACGAGGGTCCGAAAGCTGACCTTGCGGGCACGCGGGATGCTCGCTCTACAACACGGCTACGGACCAGCGCTGTTCGACGCCTCGCAAGCCCAGACGCATTTCGAGAAGGACCTGCTTCCCTTTGTCAGGGTCATCCTCTCTCACTGCCACGCATTGGAGACGCTACACCTCGAAGGGGTCCCTCGCGGCTTGCAACATCACTTTGCGCGCCTCTCGAATCAGCTCGTAGAATTCGACTGCCTTACAGGTCACTTCGGCGGTGATATCGAGCGCGACTTTTGGCTGCCTCAGCGATGGAGCAGGCTCAACAACTTGCAGCTGCACGGTCCTCGGTTTCGATTCACGCCCGACACCGCAACGACGCTGGCGTGCCTGCCACAGCTCAAGAAGCTCGGCTTGATCGTGCCGATGATCGTCGCGTCTGGCTCATCGAGCCCATCCGAGTCCGATGCAGTTCAGCTGGATATGATCGGTCGGGTCAATCCGCTTCAGATTCTCATCGATCGGTGTCCCACTCTGCAACTGCTGCTGCTGGTCGGTCATGCCGAGAAGGACTACGTCGGCTACTCCGAAAAATATCGTCATTGGCTCCGCGCACTACGCCGACCTCGTGTAGCCCTTTCAAACGGCGGTCAAGTCCGCGTGCAGCTCGTCACCGCCCTTCGCCGATACAACGAGGAGGACGTTGAAGCTACACCGAGGAGGAGGGTGCACCCATGCGAAGTGAGCGTCTGGATGATGGGCCGTGCTCGCCTCGGCAGGCAGTGGTTCCATTCTGTGGAGTCGGACAGCGCCGAGGTTGGCGGAAAAAGCGAGCTCGACTACTGGACAGAAACCTTCGAGCTGGCAGATCGTCCTTCGAGCAACGCGACTCCGATCACCACTGCTCCAACATCTACGTTGATGAGCAGGGCGGGTAGCAACACGCCTGCATCCGTAGCTGTCGGAGGCCGAGTCCAGCATCGCGGCCTGCAGCGAAGGATGGTCGAGGATGCGATAGAGGCGGTCGATATGCTGTCTGATGATGAAGTCAGCTCGGACGAGACCTAGATTCACACTTGCTGTACATCTCTGTTAGTGCATCAGCATTGTCAGCTACCTTGTCTCCTGGCCGAAAGCCGATCGATCACTCGAAAAGCCACCGCAATGTGACCGGAAGATGTTCCGACCAAGTGTGCCGTTCCTGAGTCAACGTCTGTGCGTGAAGCGGTGATTTCGGAGAAGGCCGAAAAAGTAGCTTGACCGTGCCTGAGAGTGTGATGGAGTGTTTGCTCGGCAAATCCGACTAGCCGTCTTGCACTCTGCGTTGCTTGGCGGAGAGCGACCCTTGCACAAGAGCAAAAAGTTCAAAACCGCTCCCACCAACACTTCCTCCTCGTGCTTCCTCTCGACATCACCTCAACTTGCTCCTTCTCCACGATAGACAAACAAGATGACCGACAACATAGACCTCTCCTCGCTGCCCCCGCAGTTCAAGGCGGCGGTGGACGCCATTCGAGCTGTTGTACCTGCCGAGCTAGCTAGTCCTAGATGGGGGATCATCTGGTACGCTCTTCCCTCCTTCTCTCCTGCCACTCAATCCGAAATTGACCTTTGACTCTATCTCTGCTCGCACTGTACAGTGGTTCCGGACTCTCCGGTCTGGCCTCTTCGCTGGAGAAGGTCGTTCACGTACCCTACACCTCCATCCCCGGCTTCTCCGAATCAACCGTCGAAGGCCACTCTTCAACCCTCGCTTTCGGTTTCCTCTCCTCCATTCCCGTCGTAGCCTGTCTCGGACGCTTTCATACCTACGAAGGTCATACTGCAGCTGCATGCGTCTTCCCAACGCGCGTTATGAAGCTTCTCGGCATCCGAGCGCTCGTCGTCACCAACGCTGCCGGTGGCCTCAACGACAGCTTCGAGGTGGGCACCATCATGTCGATCCATGACCACCTTTCGCTACCTACGTTGACCTCGATGAACCCACTCATTGGGGCGAATCTGGATGCGTTGGGACCGAGGTTCCCACCGCTGTCGAATGCGTATGATTTGGGGTTGAGATTGGCGTTTTACAAAGCCGCGCAGAAGCTCGGCTTGATCGACTCGGTCAAGAGCGGCACCTACGCTTACGTGTTGGGTCCGAGCTACGAGAGTAGGGCCGATGCTGGGTTTTTGAAGAGGGTGGGCGCGGACGCGGTGGGCATGAGCACCGTGCCAGAGTGCATCGCTGCTGCTCATGCCGGCGTCAAGATCCTCGCCATCTCGCTCATCACCAACAAAGTGGTGCTCAAGCCTTACTTCGACTTCGAAGCCGCGCTCGAGAAGGAAAAGGCAGGAGGTGCCAAGGTCGAAGACGAGGTAAAGAGCGTGCTCGCCCAGGACAACGCCGAAGCGGCGAACCACACAGAGGTGCTAGAGGTGGGTCAGAGGAGAGCCGAGGATATCAGACGCTTGGTGGTCGAGGTGGTGACTTCGTCAGAGGTGTGATCGACAGGGATCGGTAGATTATTCACAGATGGAAATGGAACGTAGACCGCCTTGCAGACCGAAAGAGCGATAGTATGTGATTCAAGAGAGGGGATGTGGTATACAGCCAGTCGGATGTCTGCTGACGTGCTTTGCGATGCGCGTGTCAAAAGGCGCGTATACAGAGTGTGAGGATCTATCATGGTCGTGCGCCCGCGAGAGCGGCTTGCAACGGAACGCTGGTAGGGGCGGCTGCTGCTGCTGCTTGTGAGGATGCCGCAGGAGCCGTCGCCGCTGCCGCCGTGGGTGCTGTCGCTGTCGATGATGGCGCTGCTGCCGCTGCTGCCGTCGTCGCTGTCGCTGCCGCTTGTGCTGGTGTCGCCGTCGATGGAGGCGCGCCACCTTCGACCGCCGCATTTGCAGCTGGAGCCGCAGGAGCCGCTTTGCGGAAGAACGCAGCTGCGCCAGGCGTAGCAATTCCTCCTGCAGCCTCGACCTTCTCCAGACGCTCAATCTGCTGATCGCGCACCTTGTCCTGCCACTTTTGCAGCTTGCTCGTCTCGTGTACGGGGAATCCAAAGATGCGTGGTCGGTAGCGTTCCACCTTGGCAGCGGCAGCTGCGGTCGAGTTGGCGGGTGTGGTGTTGGCTGCTGCTGCGCTGCCTGCTGCGGTTGCTACCGCTGACGAAGATCCGGCCGCTCCTGGTAGCGACGAGCCGTTGCCGGGGATGGACATGATCGAGTCGTCGACATCGGCCTGTTCTGCGTGTGTGCGCGCGTCGGAGCGGTGTTGTGACGATCCGCTGAGCAAGAAGGGCGATTGCGAGGTGGGCGATTTGGACGGCAAGACATTGGGGTAGACCATGAAGAGCATGTGCGGGAAGGTGCTGCCGAAGAAGGCGCCGTCGATGGTACCGTGTCGGCTGCTCTTTGGCGAGTAGATATCTTCGCATCGTGGGCAAAACAGCTTGACGGCTTTCTGGAAAGGATTGTCGCTGAGCCCGACGGGTAGCAAGGGTTGCTGGTAGCAAAGAACACGGGGACATCGACCAAAGTCGGCGCGCTTGTACTTTTCGAGCATCTTTGCGAGACCGCGGGTGGTGATGATGTAGCGTGCGTGTACGAGGCCGTAGAGGAGCTTGGCTTGCGCTTCGACCGAGTCTCGGATCGAGTCGGAGAGGTCATCCTCCAACGAGTCTGTGATGAGATCGAGGGCCTGCGGGTAGTGCTGCACTTCTGCGTTGAGTCCGGTGAGGTTGAAGCGGTCAAGGATGTAGTCTTCGTCGACTTCGCAAAAGTACTCGTTGCCTTTGGTGGAGAGGAACCAGGTGACCCACGAGTTGGCGGCGTAGTCGCTGCTGGCCTCGGTGAGATCGTCCACTGTCAAGTCGAAGATGGAGTCAGTACGGGTTGCGATCTCTGTCGGATGGCACACGGACCGGGTCAGAATACTTACTCATCTTGTGGGCGTTCGCTGGATTGTATGTGTGGTGAGCAGATGCGCAGTGAGCTGAGTCGAGGTGGATGCGAGGTCAGCTGAGGTGGTGCTTGTTGCTGCTGACGACGACGACGAAGCTCTGAAGCTGAGCTAAGGCTGGTTTTGCTGGTTCGAGCAACGAGCGGGTGAGCCGACGTGAGCAGGTCGAGGTTTCCGATGCGTGGGAGCGATCCTGTGGATGCTTGCAATGAGCTGCGCGGGTGATCCGAGAGGCTTAGCTTGCAGATTCGGAAGAGGCCGATGAACTTTTCGCAGTCAAGCCGAATGGAGATCGTTCGACGCGGAGTGGATCCGTGAGGGTTTTGGTCAGCGTGACCTGGCTCGAGTGGAATTGCTGGCCGGTGCGTCGGGTGCCTGGCTGCCGTGAAAAGACTCCAAACGGAAGAGCTCGAGAGCGAGGAGGATAAGGAGATGGATGTGCAAATCGTGTGTAAAGGTCAGAATGGATAGAGGTGTGCGTGAATGCCAAGTCTCAAGCTAAGAAGCTACGCCAAAGCCAAAAGCCATGGAGAACTGATGAGCATTCCGGACCCGCTCTTGTCGCTGAAAGGAAAATCAGAAGGAAATGAAAAAAGAGGCAGCAGACAGCGATGTAGGTCAAAATTGTGATGTGTGATCAGACCACACAGTCTCACAATCACACACACGTTCGCAGCGGACGCGCTCTCAGAAAGGCCAGATCGATCGGGTTGCCATGCGAGGGTTGATCGCTGATCCATTACTGAACCCTAACATTGGCCGTCAAATTGGCCGGTCAAATGTCAACTGCAACCAAGATGCGGAAGGGTCGGCGGGATCTTTCCGCTTCAGCTAAAGTTGTTGGGAAGATGGTTCCTTTTTCGGTGGTGCTGGAAGCAAGCAAGCGTGTGTGTGCTGCTCTCTTTTCCGCTGTGGTTGTTGGTCGAATTTGTATTCAACAGAGAATGGCCGAACAAAGTCCGAAACAATTCGACCAGAGCAAAAGGGTGCAGCATTTGTACTTCTTCGTCGTGGACTTCGCGGTTTGACTGTGCCTGCAGCCGTGATTTTTCGGCTTGAAGTGTCGAAATTTCACCGATATCACTGCCATCGACTATCGATGCCATGTGTTTAAGAAGAACTTCCAGGTTGCAGCTCTGTCTCTGGATCAAAGGATGGCTCGCGCACCCTTTTTTTTTTTTTTTCCCTGTCCAATTTTTTGGTTGGTTTCTTCGCTCGTTGGAGGCGCGCACAGTCGTTCTTGTTGCCGTGTTGCTTGCTTGCAGTCTTCCTGAGTTCTTCGCTCGCTTGCGCCTCATCACCCCATCTCGGAGCATCCGCATCCTCATCCTCTCCCTCACCACTCACACCGTCCCTACTTCGCCTTTGTCGTGATCGTCGTTGTTGTTCTCGTCGAAAATGGCCGCCGCTCGTTCCGCTTTCGCCTCGTTGGCCCGTGTTCAGGCCGCCAACCGAACGGGTCTTCGATCGCTCTCCACTTCCACAGCTGCCAAGCAGCCTTCGCGTCTTCTCGAGAAGGCCACTTCGTCGACGTCGTCACCCGTCGCAAGCTCTTCCCGCCTTACGACCAACCCTGCCGCTCTCACCGCTTTCATCCCTTCCAGCACTCGCAACGCTTCCACCGATGGCAAGCCGCACGAAATCACCGTCCGAGATGCGTTGAACTCGGCCATGGAGGAGGAGATGCTGCGCGACGACAAGGTCTTCATCCTCGGTGAGGAGGTCGCCCGCTACAATGGTGCCTACAAGATCACCCGCGGTCTCCTCGACAAGTTCGGCGAGAAGCGTGTCATCGACACCCCCATCACCGAATCTGGTTTCGCCGGTCTTGCCGTCGGTGCTGCCCTCTCCGGTCTTCGTCCCATCTGCGAGTTCATGACCTTCAACTTTGCCATGCAGGCCATCGACCAGATCATCAACTCCGGTGCCAAGACCTACTACATGTCCGGTGGTAACGTTCCTTGCCCCATCGTCTTCCGTGGCCCCAACGGTGCGGCTGCCGGCGTCGGTGCCCAGCACTCGCAGGACTACGCCGCCTGGTACGGCTCCATCCCCGGTCTCAAGACCATCTCGCCCTGGTCTGCAGAGGACTGCCGTGGTCTGCTCAAGTCGGCCATCCGTGATCCCAACCCGGTCGTCTTCCTCGAGAACGAGATCCTCTACGGTCAGACCTTCCAGATCTCGCAAGAGGCGCTCTCGGACGATTTCACCATCCCCATCGGCAAGGCCAAGATCGAGAGACCAGGAAAGGACATCACCATCGTTTCGCACTCGATCGGCATGAACTACGCCATGGAGGCCGCCGAGATCCTCAAGAAGGAGGAGGGCGTCGAGGCCGAGGTCATCAACCTCCGAACCATCGCTCCCATGGATGTCGACACCATCATCGAGTCGGTCAAGAAGACCAACCGCATTGTCACCGTCGAGAGCGGTTTCCCTCAGTTCTCGGTGGGTGCCGAGATTGCCACCACGGTCAACGACTTTGCCTTTGACCACCTCGATGCACCTGTCGAGCGTGTCACTGGTGCTGCTGTGCCCACTCCATACGCCGCCAACCTCGAGAAGCTCTCGTTCCCCGACACCGCGATTGTGGTTCGTGCCGCCAAGCGTGCTCTGTACAAGTAGATGTCGGAACTGGCTCACGATCGCAAGGCAGTCTGGCTCGCTTGACATTGCTTCGATGTCTTGTCAAAGCGATCCGAGGGAGCCTCGACTTGGCGCTGGGTGCTCGCCCAGTGTACAACTCACCACCTCTTCATGACAATCCGTCTGGTCTTCGTGTGCTTGTAAATTGATTCGTATTGCTATTCCAAACTTGTGGATCGTGTGTGGATTGTGCCTTCGATCTGATGAGAGAGAGAGGACACTTGGTGAGATTGACGACCAACGTCGTTGGGTACAGAAGTGAGAAAGCAACTGCAGCCTCTGGAAGCATCTCGTTTGACGGCTCGTTGAACTCAGGGTCTCCCCGAGGGCAGAGGTGGATCGCTCGATCGGGCAAGTACCGTGGGGTGGATTTTTGAGACCCCTTTTTCCGTGCTTGCTTTTGACAGCTTTTCTGCTCATCGACATGCCAATTATCCGACCACTTTTCATTGACAGCATAGGTGCCGACACTGGCACAAGAAGACCCTGCAAACGAGATGCTGGTATCGAACAGCCGGAGGATAGCCTAAACGGGCACACACGAGAGGCACAAGCTGCTTCGGCAACGACGAAACGTGATCGGGCCCGATTGCAAGTCTTGCCGGATAAACAGCCCCTCGACCAGTGAGAGAAGACCATGTGCACGTGGTGAAGTCAAGATGCCTCTCTCTGTTTCAGTCCGTGACAAGCCGCAGACATCGACGGGACACCTGATTGAAAGCCCTGCTCTGCCATGACTTTCACGGCGAGCATCGACCGGCTCGCAAAACTTCTCATGCAAGCGTTTCGAGCGGAGACAGGTCCGGGCTGGATTCTGAACCACGGATACAGACGGACAAATAAGCTCGCCGGTGTCGGTCCCAGCGGGTTAGACTCGGCGCGATTCTATTAAAGGATGAAACGAGATCTGTTTTCGAAGACGGTGGATCGACGAATGGTACGGGGGAAGGCGGCTCTGGAGGAAAGAGGTCGTGGGCGGAAAAAGTCGTCGGTCAGACCGGGCTTCTCTGGACGAAGCGGGACCGTGGCATAGCACGCTGTGCTGTATCCATAGCCCGAGCTCCGAACCGAAGCTGATCTTGATCGAAGCAGACAAAGTGGTGGTTCCTCGTCGTCTACCGCCGGCCGATCGGTGTGTGTTTCAGCCTCGGCTGTCAAGATAGATCCCGGGCAGTTCGTCGCGGTCGGTGAAAAGAGACAAACTGGACAGCTTTCCAGCTCCGCCGCTTCCCGCGCTCCTCATCGCAAACTTTGTCCTACAGGCTAGCCAGCTGAACTTGAGCGACAATTGTCCGGCCGCCTGTCACGGACATCACTGGCAACGTGCTTGTTCTCCTTGACCGCTCTCATCGGTCGCTTTACGCTGTCGTCTGCTCCCTCTTCTCGCTAGTATGCTGGAAGCCACTAAAGCCACGTGGCGACCAGTCACCTGCAGCTGCCGGCTTTACTCTTTATCTCTCGAGCCTCCCCGTCTGTGTCCGGGAACGTCCCTGATCCTGTCCTTGCGCTTCGTGATAGTTGGTTCTCTCGTTTGAGTAGGGGCAGCTAACCTGAGACGAAACAGTGGAAGCGAGTTTGGTCGGTCTGCTTCGCTTAGCGTGACACGCCGCGCACATCATGGTTCTCTCTGTGCCTGCCTGAGAGGTCAGCGCTGCAATAGCCCGCCAGGATCGCATGGACAGCCGTCAGCCGCGGAAAAAGTCGATCAACACTCCGAACGGGGAGAGCGCATGGGCTCGTGATGACCGGTGCCGAGATGGATGCAGGTCCATGCCTCCGATCCGAACGTTCCTTTCTTCTTGCCGTGAGCCTTTTGTCAGCTTGCGCCGTGCTATGCACTTCCCGCTCAGCTCTTTTGTCGGCATCGCCAAGCTGACAATCAACCTTCCGCCGCCTTACTCCATTACTCTTCCTCTCCTCTCCTCTCTCATGCACACCACGCTGTCGCTCTCCAGATCGTAAATCTTTACACGAGGCATGCTGAATATCCGGTGCTATCAGCTTGCTCGCCCCCTGCAGCGCAGCTTATCCGTGACCGCCCGTCATGACAGTACTGCCCTGCTTTGACTCGCTCGCAGCATTGCGTAGTGCATAAACTCGCTTGCCGTGTTCTGGCTGATCGCTTTCATGCTAGGCATGCTGCTGCAATTAACGCCCCACGATGCTGCACTCTGTAGCGAGCAACATGCAGCTCATGGACCGCACTCAAAGGATATAAGAGTGGCTCGTGTTTGTCGGTCAATGCCACGCTCACTCCATCCTTCATCAGATCATCCTTCCTCTGCCCTTCTCTATCCTCGTCTGACGAGCGTTCCACATCAATTGCCACTCAGTAACAATGTCGAACGTACCCATGGCACCGATCCTCTCGCACCTCTCGCCAGCATCGCTGGGTGAAGTGGCCAAGCTCATCAACCAAGAGACATCGGTCGAGACGGTCTATTTCTTCCCCATCAGCTTCATTACCCTCCTCTTCATCCTCTACTTCCTCGCCAATCTCCTGCACAACTTCATCCTGCCCAAAACCATCGGACACAAATGGCACAAGGATATCAAGCCGGAGCACCGCCGCACCATGGTCGTGTACGTGTTGCAGCTCATCATCACCACCGTCGCGCTCGTTCTCCAGTTGGCAGTGGCTTCGCTGTTGAAGAACGAGTTTAGCGTGTGGCGAATCAACGTGCTTCGAGCCGCCGGGTGTTTGATTGCGGCGTTGTACCTGTTCGAGTTGATCTACAGGTACCGGATGACGTACCCGATGATCTCGCACCACATGATTACCTGCTTCGCCATGTCGCTGTCGCTCGTCATGCTCGAGCGGCTCCAGGACCCCTCATACGCGCTTACTGGGTTCCTGTGGATCTTCCAGGCGACCACCGAACAGACCTGCTTCATCGCCCTGTTCATGTACCGTCTCTCCGCACCCGTCAAGATCCTCCGCCCGCTGTTCCGCATCTCGGCGATCCAGAGCCTCGTGTTCAAGTTCGCCTCGATCGGCGGTACGGTTTGGGTGTGGGCCAAGTACCAGCGTCACGGTCAGGCCGAGCTATCGCATGCCTGGACTGCGCTCTTCTGGACCTCGACGGCGGGTCTCGCGTTTTCGCAGATCTGGGGTGCTTGGGTGGTGTACAAGGTAGGCGAGAGTTTGGAGAAGCGCTACCAGCAGAAGCAGGAGCAGGAGGAGGCTAAGCAGCAGAAGGAGTTCGCCCCCGTTCTCAGGAGAAGCGGGTCCACCACCATGGCGTACGGAAAGACGAGCTCGTCGGCGGGCACGAGCAGGTCGCCTTCGATGCAGGTGACCATGTGCGATCTGGAGAAGGGCGCTTTCGATCTGCCGGCTAGTAGGAGTTCGCGCTACTAAATGAACTCAAAGAGACACCTCAAAAGGACGCTGTATCAGCGTCAAACTTGCATCTCCGCTCTCCATTCTTCATTATAGACACTGCATACCTAGAGTCTTGCCCATGGATGTTTCATAATACGCTTCCGGTTTCAATGTCACCAAACACATTCGTACTATACCTGTGAGCTGGAGTCCTGCCGTTGATCATCGGTGTTAGAATTCGCCACGGCTCAAAGACAGCCTCTTGCCTCGTGCAAACGAGCAATGGCGAGGAGATGTCGATGATGTCGACCCCGGGCGAAATTCGACATCGTGTTAGACTTTGACCAACATTGGTGACAAGTGGTTGAAATTAGATCGCGCGAGAAGGCTGCGAATTCCCCAAAGCGAAGCGGGAAGTGAGGCTGCAGCAGTGCGGGACTGCAGCCTGGTGAGCTGTGTGGCTTGGTCGGGCCGTGCCTTCGCACCGCATCAGGGTTCCGTGCCAACCTCAGGCACAAGCAAGCGTGGACCAACTCTCGAATCAATCCAATTTAACGCTCACGGCGAACCCTATCCATCAATCTATCGATCCTTCCACTTCAACCTCATACTACATCGACACTTGATCGCTCGCCGCTTCGAGACTGCGCATCTTCTGCCGCAGCAAGCTACATCACATACCACGCTCACATCGCTAGTGTCTCACGGATCATCGGCTCGCAATCGCAAGCACGAGCCTCGTAACGTCATCGTAGCCTACTGCAATCTTCTCACGGTGCACTTGCTTCCGCTCGAGCTAGGCACCTCTCTCATAGCAGCAAGCTAGCTTTCACACATCGAGCATCCGCACAATCTCCTCGCTGTCTCTATCCGACACACCCACATATCAAGGCAGCAAGATGTCGAATGCACCAGGGGCAAGCACGGCCGAGTTCGGTCAGCCGCTGCGAAAGTTCAAGCTGGTGTTCCTGGGCGAGCAATCGGTAGGCAAGACGTCGCTCATCACACGGTTCATGTACGACACGTTCGACAACACGTATCAAGCGACGATCGGCATCGACTTTCTCTCCAAAACCATGTACCTCGAGGACAGGACGGTGCGTCTGCAGCTGTGGGACACGGCTGGTCAGGTATGTTGTTGCAGTTTGGTTGATGTAGGGCGTTCGAATATCGAAGACTGACCCACCATCCTTTTGGAACGTTGACTCGGCGTCTACAGGAACGATTCCGCTCGTTGATCCCGTCGTATATTCGAGACTCGTCGGTTGCAGTAGTGGTTTACGATATTACCAGTGAGCACATCGCACGCTCAATTGACTGACAGGACTGTCGCAGGATCGATTGACTGACTCTGCGTTTGACTCTCTTTGGCGTGCGATACAGACCGAGCATCGTTCCAGAACACATCGAAATGGGTCGACGACGTACGAGCAGAGCGCGGCAACGACGTGATCATCTGTCTCGTGGGCAACAAGACAGATCTGAGTGACAAGAGGTACGTCTCCGGGTTTGATCGACCCTTGACATTCGCGTGCAAAGTACTGACTCCTTTGATCGTGTCGAGCCACGCAGACAAGTGACAACGGAAGAAGCAGAAAAGAAAGCACAGGAGTTCAACGTCATGTTCATCGAGACATCCGCCAAGGCAGGACACAACGTCAAGGTGCTGTTCAAGAAGATCGCCCAGGCGCTACCGGGAATGGACAAGGACGCGGACGCGGCGAACGGCGCTGCTGCTGCCAACAAGAGTGAGTTTGCGTACGAAGCGAGGATTGCGACGCGGCAGCGATACTGACCAATGACCTTGGCTGCTTTGCTTCAGATATCGACGTGACAGCCACATCAGCTCAAGCAACCAACGAGGATGGATCGGCGTGCAAGTGTTGAGCCTCGCATTGCAGCTCAGTAGGATTCATTCGCATGCCATACTCTGCCCTTTGCTGGGGTGGCTTGCTCGGCAGCTCTTTCGACATGGCCGCTCAGTAGATGGTCGAATGCTGTCACCATTGGTCGAGATATTCGCACTCTAGAGGCAATCCTATACCGCTTCGCATTCCCCTATCAGTGCGCTTGCATGGCCATTGTGCTGGAAATGTGGATGCAGGGGCAGCTTTGCTAGCGCCCACAGTGAAGGCGTCTGTCTCAAAACGGGCAAACTCAGATCGCGCCTTTTTGTCCTTTTCACGCTTTTCACGTCATTTTTCCGATTTACCGCTGTTTCTGGTTTTACACTGCCGTGGTGCCTCAAAGACGCTGCTGCTGCTGCTTCTCCACAAATCACACTTCTGAGCTTTATCCTGGCTCAACCGCGACCGCAACCGACTCAGCCTCACCCCGCATCTTTGCTTGTTCCTCTTCATCGATGCTTCTTTGCTAGCCAGCGACCTTGACACCACCAACATCTGGAGCGCGTCTCGACCTTCACCTTGATCGTATCACACCAGTAAGGACGACACGCTTCTCGCTGCACTGCCAGCTCCACCGTCATCATGGACAGCCTCGACCTGCCCACCCACCAGCTCATCCTCGATGGCTTGGCCCTCAACCTCGCCGAGGACATCGCCAACGTCCCCTCCGCTCGAGCTCGGGTTCGTGCTCTCTTTGCACAGAATGCTACCTCCAGCAAGGTCACCACCGGCTCCAAGCTCTTCCTCTCCGCTTCGGCTGCCAGGACGCAGATCAGCCTTGCGCTGTTCGCTTCTTCGATCTCCTCTGCTTCTCGCTCCACGGAGCACACCACCGACATCAAGAACGACCACCATCTCGTCCCCGTTCTTGATGATCTCGAGCAGCTTCTCCGTCAGCTCACCTTGGTCGACTTTGACCAGGACATGAGCTGGTCCCAGCAGCCGCTGCCCGATCAGCTCGCCTATGCCCTCGTCTCGAGCTTCCTGCGCATCTCCATCAACGCTCCTCAGCACCGTTCTCGCTGCGTCAATGCCATCTTCGACCTCGCCGCCAAGCTCAGCGATGCTCTTGGCGCCACTGCTGGCGATGCACACACCGTCGTCGTCAAGCTCGTGCCGCTCTTCAACGGTCTTTACCGAGCCATCGCCTCCACCTCCTTCGCATGGAAGCTGCACGAGTTTGCTCGCCTCGCCGATGTGCTCAACCCCATCCTCACCTCTACTCAGACGGTCAGGAGACTCAACGACGTTCTTCTCCTTCTCGATGACCAAATCGAGATTCGTCAGCAGGCCGGTCGAGCTACTCGACGAGCCCCCAAGGTGGCTACTGTGCGACCGACGGACGACCAGTCCGAGGCTAGCGTCGACACCTTCTTCTCCGGCGACGAGGATGAGGAGGAAGCCGACCTCGTCGGTCCCGAAGGCGGCTTCACTTATGCCGACGACGGCTCAGCCTCTCAAGACGCCCAAGACTACCGCGTTTCCTTCCTCGCTCGCTATCGCTACGCCGGCGTCTCGCTCTCGGGTCAATACGTCCTCCTTGCCTCGATCGACATCCTCTCCACCACCTTGGCTCAGGCGCTTGCCGTCAACGCCCGTCCACCTATCAAGGACTTTTCCGACTTCCAGAAGCTCGGCCTCGACCTCGACCGCATCGATCCCAGCCGTCAGTCGCAGGCGGACCGCTTCGACCTCGACTCGGACCCCACCTTGGACGATGCCGAGCGCAGCCACAGCCGCGCCATTCTGGCTCCAGGCGCCACCAAGAAGGCGTGGGACTCGCTCTTGCGCTTCTCGATCGATGCCAACTTCACCAAGTCGTCGTCTACCGCTGCTCCAGTCGCCAATGGCCATGCCAATGGATCGGTCAACGGCTCCGCTCCTCAAGCCAACGGCAATGGAACTGGCAGCAGCATTCTCGCTGCTGTACCTATAATCGGATCTCTCGTGACCGATGCCGACAAGTCGGCTGCCTTCGGTCAAGGCGTTGCCCCCCACAGCGCCAAGCACACCTTGCGCGACCTCGACGACACCCTCTACGCCGTGCTCCGCGCTAGCAACAAGGATTACCACGACGTGCAGCGCTTCCTCCTCAGCGAAGGCGTCAAGAACCTCGAGGTGCTTCCCGAGCTTCACGTGCCCGAGATCCTCGCCGAGAGTCTCAAGCTCTCTGCCCTCTGCTCTGTCGCTCGCAGCCTCGCTGGTGGCGAAAACATCGACAACAATGTCTTTGTCCGCATTCGATCGCTTCTCAGCGAGAGCGCGCCCATTTTCGATCCTCGCGTCCAGGGCGCCGCTTTGCAGAGTGTCGGCGTGCTCGTCCGCAACAACAATGCGCTGGCTCTGCCCATGACCCGCGTGCTCCGCCACTTTGTCACCTCGCCCATCCCCATCTTCCTGCCCAGCGCTCGCGGCGTCAGCTCGCCTGTGCTCTTGGCTGCCGCTCGTTGTCTCGCTACGTGTGTCACCATCGCTCCCGGTGACGATCTCGTAGTCTCGACCATGTACAACCTTCTCAACTACCTCGGAAGAGATTCGCCGGGTGGTCTCGGCGTCGGTGGTGTTGCTGGCAGTGGCGCTTCGGTACGCAGCGGTGCTTCTCGTGCTCTCACCTCTCGCGACCAGGTCAACGGCATCTCCATGTCTGGCTCGCAGGCCAACATCTCTGCCCGCTCCGAAGACCAGAGGAGGCTCATCAACCTCAGCACCATCACGGTCATCTCGCGCCTCGCTTTGGAAGTGGGCAAGCCCGACGTCACCGCGCTCACCATCTCGATGCTGCTCCAGCGTCTGCGCAATGCCGACATCTCGGCCGAAGCTGCCATTCTCGACAACATCGTGCCTCTGGCTTTGGCTGGTCCTCGCAGCGCTTACGTCGACGTCGTTCGAGCACTCTCTGCCGTGTCGAGAAGCGCGCTGACGGGTGGCGCCAACCGACGTGCGGCCGTGGCGGTCGAGTCGGCTCAGCTCAAGCTTGCTCGTGGTCTGGGTCGTCTCGACGAACGTGACGAACGCGACTCGACCGCCTCTGAGGAAGAGAACGAAGCTACGGGCGGTCGTAAGGAGATCTTCCTCATCGAGTTGCTTCAGCTCTTTGCCGAAAAGGGAATGCAGCTGCAGACCGTCGCTTCTTCCAGCAAGAACAGCGCCGAGGAGCTGGCCGAGCTCAACACGGATCTCGCCACGCTGCTTCCAGCCATCGCTGCCGTCCTCGAGCACAAGGACATCCACCCAGAGGTGCAGCCTACCACCGAGATGGTTTCGCTCTTCCGCAACATGTGGTTCCTCTCCGTTCTCTTCGGCTACGCATCACCCAACAACATCCAAAGCAATGTCGCCGCGGATGGCAGTGCGACCCACCCGCCCGCCTCTGCCGCCGAAGCCCAGGCCGAGATCGTCGGAAAGTCGCTCATGTCCATCTCGCTCAAGACGCCCACCTTGGTGCCCGAGAGCGCCCACAACTACCTCGAGAGCGATCTCGAGTACAACTCGGTGCTCAAGCGCGAGTTCTCCAACCAGACGCTCGACTCGCAGCGCAAGGCGCTCAGCGCCGTCATCCCCACGCACGCATCGGACATTCGTGCGTTCAGCTATGCGCAGGTGACATTCCTCTCCACCATCTACGACCTTGAGTGTCTCCGCAGCCGAATGGGACGACCTTCGATGGTGCTGTCCTACTTTACCAACGAGGGTCTCAACAACAGTGCTCTCGTTGGTTCTATGCAGGCGATCGCAGACAAGGTCATCGACTTTTTCATCCGCGATCTTGGCCTGCAGGTCAACAAGCACCTGCTCGACCCGCGCGTGGCCAATGAGGTCAAGAACTTGATGCTGGGATGCTGCCATCGCGTGTCCAAGGTGCGTCAGGTCTCGATGAGCATCCTCAACAAGCTCATCTACGCTCTTCCCTCGCTGCTCTGCGACCAGGATGTGGTGACCACCATGCTCGAGATCCTCACGCTGCTTCGTGACGGTTGCGAGGCCGAGTTCAAGGATGAATTCGCACCGACGTATCACTACGTCTCGGACCGTGCCAACGTGTCGTTCGACCTGTCCGACTCGTACACGCAGAGGAACGAGATCCTGTCTCAGTTCCTGACCAAGTCGCGCGAGTATCTCTCGCTCATCCTCAACCTCGCGCCCTTGGAGCTGCAGGGGATCCTCGAGCGATACCTCGGCACCTTTGACGATTCGGAGCTGCCGGACCGCAGCGAGCTCGGCAAGAGTGTCGCTCTCGAGTATGCACGCAGCATGCCCGTCTCTGCCCGCAAGGAGCGCCTGCTGCCCAACCTCGGCGGTTGGCGCTCGGACGCCAGCAGCAAGTTCATCGGCGAGCTGTCGGCCAAGAGCACCTACCTCGGCGAGATGACCGGCATCCACCTCGCCCTCACCAAGGGCCTCGTCGAGCTATCCAAGGACCCCACCAACACCATGTCGCCAGCCAGCGTCGCCGAGTGCCGAGAGCAGCTCGCCAACCTCTCCAACGATGTCGGCGCCAAGCGACGCGCGCTGCCCTTCGCCGAGCTGCGTCGTCTCCTCTACCGCACCGCTGCGCTCGTGGTGGCGCTGCCGGAGCCAGACTACGAGCTGCTCCACTTTATCGTCTCGATCCCCTTCCAGGTGTTTACGCCGGAGGCGATCTCGGCGGCGTGCCAGGTGTGGACGTGGGTGATCGGCGCGCGGCCCGAGGTAGAGACCAAGATCATGGTCGAGCTGACCATCGGCTGGGCTATGACCGCCAAGGCTCGCAAGGGTATCTTTTCCGCCAATCTCACCACCAAGCATCCGTTCCTGCGCAAGACCGAGATGGGCGCATTCAACCGCGAGGAGATCACCGCCGAGCAGGAGCAAGCGGCTCGCCTCTTCACGCCGCATCTCACGCTCATCCATCTCATCTCGAGCCGATTCCAGGCGTTCCGATACCGCGATCCCACCATGGTGCTCTCGCTCGTGCGTCTGCTGCAGCACTCCGGCGCGGCGGTCGACCGCATGAGCACGCACCCGCTTGCACGAGAAGCCAGATTCACCCTGCTCAACTTTGGCTTCCGTCTCATCCAGACGAGCCAGCTCGAAAGCTTGGTCGAGTACCACCTGCGCGACGCGCTCTACAAGCTCGGATACGGCTGGTTCGCCAGTACGCCGCAGTGGTCGTTTGGCGGTAACCGGCTGCAGCTGAGCGCCGACATGCAGGTGATGCAGGAGACGCTCGAGCTGCTATCGCGCGATGCGATGCGCGCCGACCAGCACGTGACCTCCTTCCCGCCCACGCTGTCGGCGGTTCGCATGCCGGGGGGCGTGACGCTGCAGGACGCCGTCAAGACGTTTGGCGAGCGTAAGCGCGTGCTGCAGCTGCTGGTGGAGAACGAGGTGGGGCGGCTGTCGGTGTGGGCCAACCCGCTGGGCAACGCGGCTAGGGGCAGTGATTTCGTGGGGAGCCTGAGCAAGGGGATGACGGATGCCACCTGGGCAGGGATGGTGGAGACGGCGTGGAAGATCAGTCCTGCGATCGCGGTGCAGTTGGGCTCACGATTCCAGTCCAAGGCGCTCAAGAGCGCGCTGGGCAAACTCATCCGCAGCCAGCCGTACAAGGTCGTCGACAACCCGACCGCGCTCAAGTACCTCCTCGAAGACCACCTCAAGCTGGCACGCAAGGAAAACTGCGATCTCAAATGGCTCCAGTTCTGGGCGGCCGTCTCGCCCGTCGAAGCGATCGATCTCTTCCAACCCGAGTACGACAACCATCCCTTGGTGCTGCAGTATGCCATGCGCTCGCTCGAACAGCACCCGGTGGAGCTGACGTTCTTCTACGTGCCGCAGGTCGTCCAAGCTCTCCGCACGGACGAATACCACTATGTCGAACACTTCATTTTCGAAACCTCCAAGATCTCGCAGCTGTTCTGCCACCAGATTATCTGGAACATGAAGGCGAACAGCTACAAGGACGACGAGGCCGAGGAGGAGGATCCGATGAAACCGACGCTCGACCGTATGGTCGACAACATCGTGCAGGCGTTGAGTGGCGAGGCGCAGGACTTCTACGAGCGCGAATTCGGGTTCTTCAACGAGGTCACTTCCATCTCGGGCAAGCTCAAGCCGTACATCAAGAAGAGTAAGCCGGAGAAGAAGGCCAAGATCGACGAGGAGATGGCCAAGATCAAGGTCGACCCGGGCGTCTACCTGCCTTCAAATGCGGATGGTGTGGTGGTGGACCTCGACCGCAAATCGGGTCGACCACTGCAGAGTCACGCCAAGGCGCCGTTTATGGCGACGTTCAAGGTCCACCGCGAGATCGTCAAGCCGGGCGACGAAGGCGACGAGAACACGCCGCCCAAGAAAACGGGCGTTGACGTTTGGCAGGCAGCCATCTTCAAAGTCGGCGACGACTGTCGACAGGACGTTCTCGCGCTGCAGGTGATCGCCATGTTTAAAAACGTCTACACCACCGTCGGCATCGATCTGTACCTCAATCCGTACCGCGTCACCGCGACGGGTCCGGGATGTGGTGTGATCGACGTGGTCCCCAACGCGACCTCGCGCGATGAGATGGGGCGGGCCAAGATCAACCACCTGCTCACCTTCTTTATCGGCAAATACGGCAATACGGACAGCATTGCCTTCCAACGGGCGAGGATGAACTTTATCCAGTCGATGGCTGCCTATTCGGTTGTCTGCCACATCTTGCAGATTCGCGATCGACACAACGGCAACATGATGATTGACGGGGATGGGCATTTGGTGCATATTGATTTCGGGTTCCTGTTCGACATTGGACCGGGAGGGATGCGGTTTGAACCGTACTCGTTCAAGCTGTCGCACGAGATGATTGACGTGATGGGTGGACCGGGTAGTCAAGGGTTCAGGATGTTTGAAGAGTTGGTGGTGAAAGCGTTCCTTGCGGCGAGGCCGTTCTGCGACGAGATTGTCGACACGTGCAAGCTGATGTTGGGAACGGAGCTGCCGAGTTTCAAGGGTATGCCGACGATCGATAGGTTGAGGGACAGGTTCAAGCCCGAGTTGAGCGAGCGCGAGGCAGCGCAGCATGCACAGTGGTTGGTCAAGGATGCGTATGGGAATAGGAGGGCGGTGCTGTATGACAAGCTGCAGGAGGTCACGAATGATATTCCCTTTGCTAGGTAGGTGGTCGGCAAAGGGGGACGGGGGGGGGGGGGGGGGGGGGGGGGGGGGGGGGGGGGGGGGTTTCTCCTTTTCTGGGCTTTTTCTTCTCCTCTTCCACGATCGACTCCCCTTCTTCTTTCGGCTTCCTTTTCTTCAAAGCGTCGTGGGTGA